>JABXWE010054238.1:0-14485 GCA_014611495.1 Limonius californicus
TTAACTGATTTATGTCGTAATTCCAGCATCTTTTAAGTTTTTCGCGGACTTACCTCATTTAGCTATAATGTAACCCACTGATCTTGCCCAACCTTAAGGTAGGTTTGAAAAATAAAAAATGTTGCGAAAAAGATGTTTCTACTAGGCCGCTTTTTTGTCTCGCAATGGTGATTTTAAAATAGAAGCAAAATATTAATACTTCGTTGATTTTGTTGTTACATAACGTAGTAACTGCAATGTAAAATGTGTTTTAGTTTATTTAGAGTTTATCATCTAGTTTACACATTATGTCAGTAAATCATCGCGTGACTATGTAGTGCATGTGTGTATAAATATCAATGACACTTCAAAGCTAAAGCTATAAAAATTGCGTTACGAAGCTCAAGGTACAATAGCATGTATTTAGAAACTATAGCCAACTTGGTTGATGATCTATTTAAATTCGATCACGATTTTTTTAATGAAAGTTCTTTGCGAAAAGTAAAGTTCAAGTATTTCACAGGTGTATACTTTGAAAATAATAATTCTACTGTTATTGTTATCAGATTTTATCGAAAATTTTCCAGATCCGGCACCGCGTTATTTTTTATACACAGCTAATCAGCTGATCTTCTACGTACTTTGTGTCCACCGAGCGATCATACGATGCTATGTTTATTATGAAGATAATTGCATGACCTTTTGTAGTGAAAACAATAACAAAATGTACCCTTAAGTAGAGGTCGTTTCAAGTTATTCTTAATGTTACTTAAATTATCACCGATTTGCGACTTTGGCCTCTAATTCCAATTAGTATTGGAAAATGTCAACGTGTGACAAGATCAAAGGTTGGTCCTATGCTACTTAGTCCAACAAAATTATTGTGCCTATCAAATTATTAAACTTATGTAACTGTGGGACAGTAACAAGTATGAGTAATTTTTGTAATCGAAAGCAGATATTTTATTTTTATAATAACAGACTATTTTGAAATAATACAGGCACAAAAAAGAACAAAAAACAATTTATGAATCTTGCAAATACTCGTAAATGTTAATGCACCGTGAACGCCTCTGAACCTCTGCATTTATTTTTTCAAGTGAAATATAGTAAGCCTTACAAGGTTGGTAGGCCTAGACCCTAGGCACTGTGCCTAGTCGGCCTAATAGATAAAACAGCCCTTCCACCCCCAATAATACTTTTACAAAAGTAAGCAATAGTAAACAACAAATGTGGTTGAAGCCTTAATATAGTTTACTTCAAATTAAACCATTATCCGCTTTGAAAAGGTACATGTAGAACAAGGATTTACAAGCTAGTAACTCGACTTAAAGCACCGGCCGTATTCAGCAAAATTTACATATTGCAAAGATGTCGGGTTACCTAGGGGTTGTGACTCAAGCAAAAAGCTTACATTCTCTGTTTTTAATTAATTATTAAAGATTACCCTGTTTAGTTCAACTATTCTTATTTATGTTAAACTTAGTAAACTATATATAAATATTAGCTTCCTTAATTAGCTTGCGTGAGTAATAAGCTATTTTTCAGAGATTAGATTAGATCGTTGCCTTATTGTTTGCGTTAATGATATAATTTTTCAACTTAAGAGGCAAATAGTACAAAGCAGTTGTTGATGAACTCCTGTGCGAAGTAGATATTTATTTATACTTTATTTAAAATGTGGACACCGTGGACTGATAGCGAACGTTTAATTCTGCGCAAAATATATAAAATGTATTGGAAACACTGCTTGCTTACGGTAAAATTATTAGATCAAAGATTGAATGAAGATTACACTGCAATAAAGTGTTCCGAAAGTCCATTGCTAGGAATTGTTAAACGTATGGGATTTAAACATAAAACTATAAACAAACGCCAAGTTATTATGGAATAAAATAGATTATAACCATGGGGCCGCAAGTATCTTCAAAACATATCGCCATGAAAATAGAAACATATGTTACTTAGGCGAAACTCGGTACAACTTCAACAATATTCCAAGTCAGTCAGTCTAAAATAGGTACGCCAGAAAAATAGTATGTTTTATGTAATTATAATTCTATGTAGTAATTTTATTATTATTAAAAAGTGTAAATAAATATTTACACCTAAATAAAATTGATATTTGAAAATGTTGAACTTTCAAATGAAATTTCTAAAGCCGGGTCTGTTATTTTACGTGTGTTTACAACTTCGTTAAGTGTGAACCAGGAATTACCAGGCACCCTTCTGCAATAACCATATAGCTTGAAGGGCATTAGTCATTCAGGATCTCAAATTCGTTTCTGCTCAAATTTTCCTGAATAATTTTATACTTTTTACAATTAGTAGGCGTACGTTACTTTGCAGGCTTTTAATTTTCTATTATTCTCTGTGTAGGGAATTACGCTGATGTTTGAAAGGCTCAAGGAGCTACTAAAGTGGCTCAAAATAAGATAAAATTTACATTATCTGGTATCAACGCAGCTACGTTAATAAGAGGCTTTTCGCTTACAGTTTTTTTAAGTAGTAGACAACATATGCAAGATTGAAGCAAGATGAAAAAAATATCGAATAAATCATAAAAACTGATGATAAAAATTGCCAAATGTAGTGCAAAAGTAAGTTATAGTCAACATACCTTTATATGTTCGGACTTAATTTAGTGAATATTTTCCCTTCACTACAAACTACCATCCAAGGCACATAACCGGAAATGTCAAGTTTTATATAATTTTCTTAGCATCAGAATAATGCGAAGACTATGATACCAATTTGTTTTGTGGTATATTATACGTATTGTCTTTTATATCGGCTACAGTTCGATTTCCAGTATTCAGGTAGATGGTCCTAAAGCCCAGGTGGAACAGGAAAACGAATATATTAATTTATCTATGAAAAAATTAAATTTAATTTTGAATTGCCAGGTCCGTTCAGGATGCCCTTAAGATAATTAATATTTGTTTAAACAGGGTGTCCCATAACTCGCGATAAAACCCCCCGTAGCGCTGTTCAGCAGTGAATACTAAATATAAAACAGCTAAAATATTTATTTTTCACAGGCGTGTTTCTTCATATAAAGCACGAAAAGAAGTGGAAAGTTGACAACTGTGTAATATGCATGTTGTACGCTCTACGGAAAATATTTTTGCAGTTACTATGGAAAACTATTAAAAAATATTTATTACATAATTATTATTATCTAGGCTAGTCGACGCTTTTGACAAGACATATCATCTATTAAACTCATTTTCACACCACCATGAGGTAGAGCTACCGGGACATTATATTTTATGTAGTATCCCCAATAGGCCTAATCCACAACTGAATAAAGTAGTTATCAATCTTTTTAGTACCTAAATACAAATTACTTATGAACGAAAGAACAAAAATAACGTACAGAAATAAATCAGAATTCATAATTATCTGTAAATTAATGGAATGTTCAAAATGATCATCACCAACATTATGACATCTGCACATCTTACTGCAATTGAAGTTTGCACTCATCGGAGCATGTGTTCGTTTAAAGTTGTAACCGCTTGGTTGATAACGCTTTGTTAAATCGTTTACACCGTTCAAACGAAGTCGTTCAAATAACCCCATAAATATAAAATCTAAGGATGTTAGATCAGGTGATATCGATGGTCAATTCGCCGATCTGGAAAATGATTTTGAAGCCAATCCTAATCATGACTCCATAATGGGCTGGAGCACCATCTTGTTGGTACCACGTATTTTGTTTAATTATCAGTGGAACGTTTTCCAATAGTAATTGAAAACCTTCATTTAGAAAATGTAGGAAATACTAAGCATTTAGAGGATTTGGCAGAATAAAAGGACCAAGTAAATAATTATTTACCATACCTGGTCAAACATTAACACTGTATCGTTGATATTGATGACCTCGCACATGAGGCGCATGAGGGTTTTCCTCCTCCCACACATAACTGTTATGAGTACTGTAAGCCACATCCTGTGTAAAATATTGCTAAAAAAATTCGGATTTTTTTATGTTGATTTAACAGCAATTCACAGATACCTAACTCATTCACTTTGGTATGTTTACAATCCGAGAAATACAACGTACGCTTCTCGCAGGCTCCCAATCAATTAAATCCAACACATTTTCTTCAATATTGTGCTATCTTGCCAAAATGGACGACCACCACCACATCTTTTTAAACAAACACTTCCTCTCTCTCGTACTCGTTAATCAGTTCGTTTAACATATAACTGTGTGGTTTGGACATCTTCTATTTGAATAGCGTTCAGCATATAGCCTTGCCGCTGCATTACAATTACCACCAACCTCTCCAAGAATCCAAATCATGCTAGTGTACTCAGCAAATGTGTATTCCATTAATGCAAGTGAAACGGAATTTACAAAAAAACAGAAAATGTGTTTGATAACTGTAAAATTCTGAACAGCTGTCTCAATTATATAGGAATTACTATCAGCCTTGCTTAGAATTGCCTTGATGCCATATCTACATCTCGCGTGTTTTCAACAAAATCTTAAGAGCAAACATCTGCAATTTGAACTTATGCATCTTTCATTTTTGTTAATATCTTAAGTGTATTGATGAAGAACTACTTTCATCGATAATATCTATTAGTTTAGCTTTGTTGTTAAAGATATCATCATGATCATCATCAACAGCCTTTCCGTCCCACTGCTGGGCATCGGCCTCTTCTCTGTCACGTGTTTCTCCTCAGCGCTAAGGTAGAAACACGGGGGACCTACAGTTTAATGTCGAATTCGAACGACAGAAATTCCAGAGAAGGTTTTTAGCATTAAAGATATGCAGTATCCGAATTTCAAACTTGAAGAAGCTCGCGTGGAAAAACTATCCTGCAAACAATAAATATTTTAGCTGTTTTGTGTTTAGTATGTACTGCTGAACAACGTTATGAAACGTTTTATCTCAACCTATCGGACATTCTGTATAATATAATAATATATTGAGGCTTGATAATTACAAACAGCACGTCAGTGCCCTCAGATTTTAATCTAGACTCCAAGAATTAAAAAATATAGGAAGGGGTCGATTTAAAATAATAACGTTGCATATAATTTCTCAAGTATAACCGTGAAAAATAAATTGTTACGTTTTATAATAATTCTATATTTTTTTAATTTTATAGTTCTCTAATCACTAAAATATTTTTTCGTGTGCCGCGTTATTTTACATCATCAAATTTTTTAAATATTCAATTTTAATCTGACTGCGAAAAATAAATTGTTATTCTTTATAGTTATTAACAATTGTATTATGTTCCTCATTCTCAAATGAGTTTAAATATTTATATTTAATTATTTGTTTCGTTTTCTGCCAGTGAACAATAACCGTCATCATATTATAAATTAGTTATATCATTAAGTGTCACGTTATCAGCACCGTTTGCATATTTTCCCATAATCTATTTGCATCTACATACTGTATTGCCTTGAAACATTGACGTTTTGAACTGAATTTAATCGGAAAGCAACATATCGCGTAGCTAAGCGACGTTCGGGAGCGGGGTACACTTTTGGTCAGAGGATAATTCGATTGATTAGAAAATCGAGCCAAAAAATTCAGAAGCAAAGCAATTTGTTACTACAATACGCATCCAGGGCGATTCATCATCAGAAATAACAAAGCGAGTAAAAAAAGGTTTTCTTCAAATAGACAGATAACTAACAAAAACAAAACATATCAGGAAATAAAAATAGCAAAATAGCAAATTTTATAGTTCTAAGTGTAACAGTAAAAGCTGGGTACTATTCAATTAATTTATTCTATATAGTACCAAGACTAGTTGTCTAAATGTATTTAGCTTTCTACTTTGAAGTAGGATTTGCAAGTTGAATATCAATTTGGAAGTAACCTTCACTTTTCTTCGGCAAAATAACAATACAAATTAATAAGATGTCAAATAGTAGTAGATGCACTATTTATGTAAAACGATGAAATATGAAATGAAACAATTACCTTGACTAGTAATTGCAATAAAACAAAATACAATTTTTAAACAGGTACTTGTAAACGGAAACGGAACACTATGTAAGTATAAACAAACATATGCTTCAATTTTTAAGATACCAACGGTTCTAACGCTGTGTTTAATATTCTTAAAATCTCGAAGAATGTAAATGTAAGGTGGTAATAGTAATTTTTTTAATTCTAAAAGATAAAATTCAGTTGTATTGAATCTAGCAATTTCCCTGGTCTGGATATAGTTCATTCAGTCTGCCATCAGATTAACTCATATCATACAAATTGTTGAACGTCTACACACGATAGATTGCAAATTTATACAGATGTTTTTTCTATAACGTTCTTGTTTGCTCTTTTCGTTAATCGTTATTGAATTATAATTCTAGTAGTTGTAAACATACACCCTATTACACAGAATCTAGACAGGCCTTGTTCGGGCGGCAGAGCTTTAAAACATATCTGGTTAAAACAATTCAAGTAAATATACGTTCATCCAGATATCCAGCCAAAGGACAAGTAGATTATGCTGTGTTACCCCCAAATGATGACGCGATCTAAGCCAATAATTAATTCTACCGTGAGAGCAATAAAAACCCAAGTCAAAGACACCCTTGGAATTTTAAAGTCTTGTCTTTGATGAATCTGTAATTATAAAGATTTAAACATTATAAATATTTTTATTGTAATATATTAATAATTGACAATTTACAATTAAATTCTATTAGGTTATTTATTTAATTATTTAATAGAAATTTAAAGTTAACATTTTATTTTGCCAGTCTTTGTCTCTAATTAGCGATATTCAAAGTTACACTGCCGTCTCACATGCTGTGGTCGAAGTAGTGAGGTTATGCAATTATGAGCTATGTAAATAAACGCTCATTTGAAATAAAACTGTTGTATATACATTTACAGAAAAACAAGTAAATAAAAGATTTTACAAAAGATGTTGGAAAGGTTGATCATTGGTCTCTAAACATAACTGCACTCTTCTCTTAAAATGTTCAAACACGTTTACCAGAATATCAGGGGTAAGGTCATCTACCGTTTGTGAAATAGCATTTTGTAAAATATCTTCTCTATTCTGTGGACTATTACTAAAAATATTGTGTTTTAGATAAAAGAATAGAGAGAAGCCTGGAACTGTAAGATTGACCTTGGTATAAACAAATTTCTACTAATCAACTGATCATCATAAAATTCCTGCAAAAATTGTTTGACACGATTACTAATATGTGTTGTGGCATTGTCCTGCTGGAAGTAACCATATCTAATTTCATCATCATGAAGTTCATTGAAAAAGGGGGTTAAGATATTCTGAAGATAATAATCAACAGCTGTATATTTTCCAAAAATCTTGTAAACTATTCGTCTTCTTGAAACAGCGACCCATAAATCGATCTTTGAGGATGTAACGGTGTTTCCTCAAACATATGCGATTATCTGTTGCCCATATTCTCTTATTTTGGCTGCTAAGTAACCATTGAGATGAAACCAGGCTTCATCGCTGAACCAGGTAAGATCCAATATGTCATTATTATTTATGTTGTTTAAAAACCAGTGATAGTAATTTGTTCAAGATTGGAAATCACCCGAAAAAAGTTGATGAGCCATTTGCATTTTTATGGAAACATGGTCAAATCTTCTTTCTCAAATTTCTTGTCTTAGTTTTTTGATTGGCTTAAAAGGAGTTGCTTCCATGATATCATAGATAACATTATCAATAACTTCTGCAGTTCTTTTCACAGGTCTTCCTGATCCCCTTTTCCTTTCAACGCTACCACATTCTTTAAAAGTATTCACAATAATCTTGGCAGTTTGATAGAAATTGTTATAAGTGAAGTTTGCAGCCTCATTCGGATAACGCTTTTGAAATTCTGTGAAACAGGTTTGAAATGAATATTGCCACTCATCATTTGCATTCTTTGTGCCATTATGAAAATCGATCTTTGTGGATGTAACGGTGTTTCCTCAAACATATGCAATTATCTGTTGCCCATACCTATTCGCTTATTTTGGCTGCTAAGTAACCATTGAGGTGAAACCAGGCTGCATCGCTGAACCAGGTAAGATCCAATATGTCATTATTATTTATGTTGTTTAAAAACCAGTAATAGTATTTTGTTCAAGGTTGGAAATCACCCGAGAAAAGTTGATGAGCCATTTGCATTTTTATGGAAACATGCACAAATCTTCTTTCTCAAATTTCTTGTCTTAGTTTTTTGATTGGCTTAGGAGTTGCTTCCATGATATCATGGACAACATTATCAATAACTTCTGCAGTTCTTTTCACAGGTCTTCCTGATCCCCTTTTCCTTTCAACGCTACCACATTCTTTAAAATTATTCACAATAATCGTGGCAGTTTGATAGAAATTGTTATAAATGAAGTTTGCAGCCTCATCAGGATAACGCTTTTGAAATTCTGTGAAACAGGTTTGAAATGAATATTGCCATTCATCATTTGCATTCTTTGTGCCATTATGAAAATAAGATTCTAATATGAATTTTTTATGTTCCACTGTTGACATATTTAAATCCACATAATTGTATAATGTAATTGTAATGGCTTTTGTTGTAATCAATTAATTAAATAAATAACCTAATAAAATTTGAAATATAAACTGTCAATTATTAATGTATTTATAATTTTTACATCTTTATAATTACAGATTAATCTGAGACAAGACTTAAAAATTCCAAGGGCGTCTTTGACTTGGGTTTTTATTGCTCTCACGGTAGAATTAAATATTGGCTTAGTTCGACCTATGGTGGCAACTGTTTTTAATTCTCATATTATTGATAACAAATGAATTGTATACATTTTGGCAACTTCTAAGTTTCGTGTGAGGTGTCCAGAATGCGAAAAGATAGTAAAACAAAGTAGTCAGGCTCGCTGCTGTCTATAACTTTCCCTATACCCGAAGTGAAGTCCTTATCATGTAGTCCGCTAAGCAAATGTTTTCAGCTGCTCATAACAGATTGTTGCCAGTATGCATCCTGCTATAATGCGAACCTTAAAACTGGAGTAGATGTTTAAAGGCGATAGGTGAATATTTGCGATTTTTCAGCTTGTATTGAAAATAAAACAAACTTTTCGAAATTTCAGTGTAGTTTTCGGAATGGTAAATATTTCTTTCCTTTTAACCGCTCTCTGTCTCTTACTGTTCAAGAGTTCGTGTTGTGGCATGTCCGCATTTATTAAAATAATCGAAAATATTTAGAGCTATCAATATATCCCTCTTGTTAGAATGTATATATCTAAACTGTGTAGCCAAACTGTAACCGCATATTCTTTAGGCAAAAATATGACGATTTAACCTAACTCACCTGTATACAAATGAGTACGGTTACGGAGTTACAGCATTCTAAAGTCCTATCACTTTTCTGCGTACAATTATGGTAATAGTTGGACTAATGTTTTGAAATTTTATAAGCATACGTTAGTCATCAAGGCTGTAGGTTAGACCCTAGTTTCGTTTTAATAAGCGCCTCAAGTGGAAGGATTAGATACTGTTTTCTACAATATCTTTTTAAATTTGTTATTATCTTATTCCATGGTAGTTTTGTCATAAGGCGAAAGAATTATTTCCTAAATGTAGCCTGCTTTTACCGTATTTTGCAGTACTTTTAACTAATTTTTATATCATTTATATGATATTAGCCATAATTTTTGGCTTCATTTTAATCTTCAGTATGTTGTCTACTAGTTAAAATAATCGTATCTTGGAAGGTAGTCTGATAACGTAGTTAAGGTGACAATTGATAGCCCAAATTTTAGCTTATTTTATATAATTTCAGTAGTAATTTTAAAAATTGTTTTGTGTATTCTTAGGTTTGGTTGCATGCAAGTTTTAAAATTTCGTCATACCATTTGCTTGCTTTTCACGACGTCAGCATCGGCATTTATATTTTTGATATCCTAGTTTTAGTATAAAAACCACAGAAAACACATAAAATAAACTGTTCAATATGCTTTAATGATTACAATCTACTCTTCTGGGAATTATAGCGAATAGGAATATAGCGTGGAAAATTTATACCTCAGGCTCGAACGAACATTACCAACGTTTGACCAAACTTATTCATGTAAATGTCGATAAATTTTATAAATACCCAATTAACAGAGAATATAGGAAATACCAACGAAAATTGATTTACGTGTGCACTATCACTGTTATACAAACTTGACATAAGAATTTGGTGCTAATGCTAATGTGTCTAAAGTGTAAGTGAAATTACATTGACGATACATTGTTCGAGGAATTATATAACTCCTGCGGAGAGATTAGCCGAATAGCAAAATGTCAATATTGTAGCGCAAATGAGTCTCCTACTAAAGATTGACGTAAGAAAATTGTTGCATGTTGTTTTCTTATTATAATTTTGAATGGAATGGATCTAGGACGCGCTTTTCCAAGAAAACATATCAGACACTATCTAACAACAAGACCGCCGTCTGAAAAGTACTTAGACGCCTTGAAACTTCTTCAAGAAACGAAGGTACATTTGTTAATTCCAGAAGATTACGAACATAGAAAATGAACTGATAGTGTTAGGGCAGTGAATGAGAATCCTCACGCAAGTCAAAGAGGTCTATGAACACATTGCGGGTATTCGTAGAACTTTAGTTAGAAGAATTCTGAAAGCAAATGTATTTCATCTCTACCACGTTACTTTGGTGCATGAACCACATGAAATAGACCCTCAGAAAAAATTACAATTTTTTAATTTCTCTCAGGATCAACCTTTTTTGGAACTATGTTTTTTGAATTCTGTATTATTTAGCTATGATGAAAAATTCTCAAACAATGATGAAGTGGCTAATACCTATTTTTATGCGCAAGAGAATACGCATTGGATACGAGTGACCCAAGAGTTTTCTCTGTAAATGTTTGGTGTGGCGTAGTAGGTAACGTATTATTGGACCATATGACTGCCATAAAATTTGATTGGACAAGATTACTTGAATTTGCTGCAACGTTTTACCCGATTTGTTGGAAGATGTAGAACTGAATGTACCGCAAAGTTTTAGTACTAACAGGCTGCCCTGTTGACTACAGTTGGATTTTTAGAAATTACTTAAATAGAGGAAATTGGAGTGGAACAGGAGCTGTGCGTGCATTCACGGCCACCAAGAAGTTGCGATAAAATTATTTTTGTTTATGCAAGGTGTTCACATATAGAGTGTTGCAATAAATATATATTTTGTTTTAATGAAACACCGAATATATTAAAGATATTGATATCGGGTTTTCACAGAAAAAATGTATTTTTAAAGCAGATTCCACATATGCGTGGCAAAATTGCTGTTTGTTTTGTAATATACAGGGTTTTTAACTTTTGTGAAACGTAAAACAACTTATTTTTGTAAATGCAATTCCCTGTATATTTTGGTTTTGGTGGATGATGATTATTGTAAGCATCTTTATGATATTAAGTTTGTATAGAATAAAAGATTAATGCAAAATTTGTATACTAAAATATTGTGTCCTTGCAGGGGACACAGCATGCCGACGTATTGTTTTGTACCGATTCTGCAATACTGGTACGTAAAAAGGTTAAAGCATAAAACTTTTACTAAATGGGGTACAATGACGACGAACAACGCTTCACGAGGAATTGCTCTTTCATATAACTCCATGTAAATACTGTCAGTTATGTCTGTCGTGTTATGTTGATTGATTGATTGATTAATTTTACGAGGAGGGTTGTTTTTGCCCTTTGACACTGCGGCTTCTTGGACTTATTGTGCATCTTCTGTCGCTAGTCGCTGTCAAGTAGATCCGTCCCCTTTATCAGGTTTAGGAGTTTGTAGATCAGACTGGCTTTCGGTTGTATCTAGTGGGAGTAGTGTCCTCAAAAATTTGAAATCTTCTACGAGCTAAGGTTTCGCATTGGAATATTATGTGGGAGGCTGTTTCCTCTTCCTCGCCACACAGCCTACATATAGGATCTTCGTTAAATAGCCCTATGTTGTAGATGTTGTAGAGGTGTTGTCTGAAGTGCCAGTGTCCCGTTAGGAGTCCTGTCACTACTCCAGTTTGAGTCCTACTGAGTTGTAACACTGTTTTGGTAAGCTTGTGGGGGTGGTTACCCATCATAGCTTTGCTTTGTCTTTGTCGAGGTGAGAGTTTCCAGTGTTCCGAATATTTGGTTACGATCCATTCTTTAACTGCTCCTCTCACTGTTCGCTTAGTTAGACCGACAACGGGTACAGGCCCTGTGAACGATGTTTCAGATCCTAGTTTTTCTAGTTTATCAGCGTTTTCATTTCCTTCTATGCCTCTGTGGCCTGGCACCCACACAAGTTTTACCTTGTTGGAGTTTGCTAGTGTTAGGAGACTATCAAGGCAGTTACAGACAAGTTTTGACTTAATCTGGTTTGAATTCAGTGCTTTCAAAGCTGCTTGACTGTCAGAGATAATAAGGATGGTTTTGTTTGTACAGCTTCTTCTTATATTCTCTTCTATTGCTGCTAAAATTTCATAGGTTTCAGCTTGGAATATTGTGGCAGTTTGGCCTAGAGATATGAAGGTACGGTATCTTGGTTTGCTGCGATATACACCAGCTCCGGTTCCCTTGATACCATTTTTCACGGTTCAAGAGTTTGTGTTCTTCTTAGTTATTAGTTTTTGGTTTGTTTCACCAAAAAATACGATGCGTGCCATAAATAGAATAAATGTTTAGATATTAAAATCTACTTTATGATCTGCAAGTGTTTTTTCATCTCCTTTACCTTATAAAAACTTCGTATCACGAAAAAGCTTATAATAGTCGTCATCCACCAAGGACAAAATATATAGGATGTTGCATTGAAAAAAGTTCTTTAAAGTTTTGTAAAAGTTAAAAAACCCTATAAATAACAAAACAAACAGTAATTTTGCCATGCATCGTGGAATCTGCACTAAAAATACTTTTGTTTTGGAAAACCCGATATCAATATCGCAAATAGTTGGCCACTACTAGCATCTGAAATGGACCACTTTTTGGAAATTAACTCCCTCTAGTAGGAGAACGGTTGAAAATAGACTGGTATAATTTTATATCAATTTGATCAGCACTGAAGTGGCTTTTTAAAAATGCCATAGCTTACTGGGTATTCCAATTAGAAAACTATTTGTTTATTGCAACACTGTACGTGAACAAACATAAATAGTTTTAAAATATGCACAAGGGGTGTAACTATTGTCTAGCTCTAGCAGAAACAGAATCTTAATATGTTGCCCGAGTGAGGAGCTATCTTCTGTCCACGCACCGATGGAACAGGCTGCGTATTATTTTATTTAATTATTAATTTAAACTGCTGTGATATTTTGATGTGAAATAATAAGGCTAATTAAATTAAATTTTTATTAAATTAGTTTACCAATTGATATAAAACACGATACACGATACACGGCACACGATACATGGTGATTATTTATCGCAAATTAAATAATATCTCCTTAAAAGAGACCGCGTAGATTAATACATCCATAATTCCATTAAATTAGTTTCCATTTCGTATTAAAGTTAATAATTCAAACGTTTATTGGTAAGTTTGATCTAATGCTTATCTGATCGCCAAGTTACGTTGTGGCGTGTTGATTAAAAAATATAAATGACCACCTGCTAGTAAATAATAAACCAACATCAATTTAAATCATGCATATTATGATTTTTTTTAGTTGTTCACATTTATTCCAAGTTTTAACTTAATTTAATTTATTTTAATTTACAGGAGAAACGGGCGCAGGCCCAATTACAACCCTGCTTACATGCACACATACATAAAAAAAAGAAAAGTTTACACAAACGAACGAACTGCAAGCACCTTGAACATCTAACTATATATTTCCTTATACATATTTAATAAAGCCTTTTTGAAAGAACTTTCCAATGTATCAAAAATATTCATATCTGTATTAAATAACACCCTATTAGTTATAGGTATTCAACATTTTTATTATGGAAGAGTTTGATCGAATGTTAGTTCTGCAAAATGGCAAGTAAAATAAATCAGCGGTCTGCATCTAACAGCTGGAGTATAAAGTTTAACCGTTGGCAGTAATACAGGACAATCGATTCTATTATTAATTAGTTTATAGATGACAAGCACATCCGACAGTTTACGTCTTTCATTTAATTTAAGAATCTCGAAATCACGTCTAATATTATGATACTCATCATATCGTGGATATTGCTTATGGCTAATGTACTTCAAAATTTTATTTTGAACCGTTTCAATTTTTTTTGATTTTGTTTGGTACCAGGATTCCATACCCTGCTAGCAAATTCTAATTTTGATCTTACTATCGAATTATAAAGTATTTGAATTGATTTGGTGGTGTTAAATTCATACGTATTTCTCATTAAAAACCCTAGATTTTTAAGTGACATATTTACAATGTGATCTATATGAGTATCCCATTTCAAATTAGAAGTAAATACCACCCCTAAGTCTCGATTATTGTGTATACGTTTTAAATCTTCTTGATTAATTTTATATTCTGAAAAAATGTAATTAATTCTCAAAGAAAATGTCATAATTTAGCACTTGCT
>JABXWE010054239.1:0-16590 GCA_014611495.1 Limonius californicus
TATTAAGAATGGTATTTATCGTTGACATCAACCATGTATAACTAATTGTAAACTATCACAAAATTTTATTTTGATTTGTTCATAATAACATCTTGAATTACGCACGAATCAAAAAAATAAATAAACACAATTTGAAGAATTAATTAAACAACGGGTTGCAGACGCAAATGTTACTTGTTAAAGTAATACCCAAAGTAAAAACAAACACATTAATTTGACAATTTCTCACGTGTATTTACTATTTTATCGCAAACTTTTACAAAATCTTTTAGTTTATTACTACCAAAATCTTGAATTATGCAACAATCAAGAAAATAAATAAACACAATTTGAAGAAATAATTAACAAACGGGTTACACATGCAAATGTTTCTTGTTAAAGTAATACACAAAGTAAACACAAGCACATTAATTTTACAGTTTTTTACATATATTATCTTCTTTATTGCAAACTTCTACAAAATATTTTAGTTCATTACTACCAAAATTTTGAACTGTGCACGAATCAAGAAAATAAATGAACACAATTTGAAGAATTAATTAACAACGGGTTACAATCGCTAATGAAATCTGCTTGTTAGAGTAACACACGAAGGAAGTACGAACACATTATTTGTTAACTATAGGACTTAAAAGTCAACGACTAAAAAATATTAGTATTAACAACAACGAAATGTTGTTCATAATACAGTTCCATATTTATATGACAATTCACACACCTATACCAATTCTATTACAAATCCTGCTTCTGTCGCACAACTCAAATTAAATAAGGATTCCTTTGTAGGTTCCACTTTTTTAATCAGAATGCAAAGCAAACTTTTTATAATATAAATTGAAAGGGAATATACCCAATGGCTTTTAAAATTAGCGTTCATGTAAAAAATTTTGTAAGTCCAATGTATTCAAACTAATATATTTTCTAGGATACTTAATGTGCTGGGTGAAGCTTATTCTTTGTTTTCAGTAGCTTAGCCATTGACAAAAACCACCATTCTATTACATTCTTAATATGCGTGACTTATCGATTTTGTATAACACTAAAAATAGAGCTTGTGAGTGATAAGAAATTTACATCCAAAATTTCAACATTTTTACAACATTCCAGAGGTTCTCAACCATTTTTGGTAAATTTCAAGATCAACTTTTGACGTTTTTAACACATATATATTGTGACCTTCCAAATACTCCGTTTATATTTTAACGAACTGTAAATATATTTTAATATCCGACAATATTAAAGGCAAGACAAACGACTTTTTAAAAATGTATAATTTCATATTCCACATAATTCCACAGTAGTTTTACAGCGTATCTTGGCACATTTATGACAGTTGCGGTAGTAATAAATATACGTTCAAAATACGCTAATTAATTTGAACTTAAATTACGCTTCCTGGACAATTAAGCGGGGAAAATTAGAACAATCTCAGCATCAACTAACTATCAGGTTTAATTCACGAAAGCATAAGGTGGAACTGAATCGCAGGCAGAAAAAGCGGAGGTACCTCCAGTCGTGTTGTTTTCATTCGTTTTATATGAGAATCAATCTAAGCTCAACAATGCAGGCAACGTAATAACAGAAAATAACATCGTTCCACGGCTTATCTCGCATAATTCGAACATTTTAAACTTGTTATAAGGCTGTATTTCGTTTGTTAGATACAATCGGAAAAAAATTCTATTACATGGAGCGTTCCTATTGGATGATTTCTTAATGACCTTTTTACGTGAGTTTAATGCGCTGTGTTTGAAATGGTCATTTTTATTATAAAATCCAAGATGGCGCGTAATTGTAGGGAACGCGTTTTGCGCTTCGGAGGTTTTGAAATGGAACTCGATGGTGAAACTCCCGCGGTTTATTAAATGGGCCCCGTCGTATATTGTTCTGCTGATGTTATTATGTACGCTTGCGGATTATTATATAACACGAGCTATTTTAAATATAAACTGCTGTAAATATTATACTTAACATCTGCAGTAATGAATAACTTTTCCGACTCACATTAATTTCTACTTAAAATGTAATCATACTGCAGAATTCGTGGGAATTCGGTTCCTAAATTTGACATTCAGCTCTTCTGATACTTTCCAAGTATTGCACAATATGGTAATAAATGTGAGAGGATCGGAGGAGTACGTTTGATAAATTATATGGCCGTAATTGAACGCTGAAAGTTAATATGTTCATACAGCCTGATTGTGCATCATTATCCAAATGTCTGTTATTAGCTAAACGCAAAAAGCTCGCATGCCTGGTGGAAAATTCAAATCTAGCAGATAAGGCGATTATAAAATTCATGTAAATTCACAATAAGCTTGTACTTCTCATTTGGCTAAGTAATTTTGTGTGTCGACAAAGTTATACATGTACCCATCATGACTAATTTTTTGCATATCTAAATCATCCGACATTTTAAAGTAAATGTTACCGCTACACAAGTACATGTATCCGACAATTATGTATGGCACAAACAAAAAAAATTATAATTTACAGCAGACTGCGATTGTCATTTTGAAATTGATGGCCGATAAAGTTTGCTCTTTATTACCTCAAGTTAGCCACTAAACCCAAACGTACATCAATTTTAATGTTCATTTAATGAAAATTATACCAAGATTAGTTTGATGAGCATAGGAAATTAATCTTAGATGAAAGTAAGTTGAATAAATGCTTTGCATTAACCAGGTAGAAAAAGATGATGCAACGCACTTAATATTTAATGAATTAATACCATTAGGAAGAGGAAAATATGATACAATACAGAAATTGAAAAATGGCTTGATGGGTTATTCCTGTATTCTATTCCCAAGCAACAAATTGTATTATCAATTTGCGAACTTTTAACTAAATTACAGTTATGAAAAATATTCAGTTGATTAAGTGACTGGTAAATTTAAATATTTTTTATGAACTTCTTCATGGCTCTTTGCTTTATAATTAATTTATAGAAGAATTTAAACACAAATCGTAATAAATGCAAATTAAGAACAACACTTAACATAGAATTCACGAGTCTGAAGAAGTTATAATTAAGAATCAACAATAACAACTGTCAAAACTTCAACTAAATATAGGCTGACAAACAGTAATGCCAACTTTAAAGTGTATATCACGGCATTTTTTTCGACCACACTGTATAACTCGGCGGCATTGTCTTTACGCAATACGTTTTAACATTTTAAAATGATATACACAGTGCTAGCAATAAACTGCGATTCCTTGATTTCTCTTATTTTACTTTTTCAGTCTTAAAACGCTTTTTAAACTTTTGCTGAAAACTCTATTATATCAAGCATTATGACTACATGCTACCATTTTTATATCATAATTATTGCCTAAATATTTTTGGTAGCCATTTTAATAGAAGCTAAGTTTTAGTCTACACTTTAACGTGACAATTCGGAGGATTATTTATAATTTTGGTAATAATATAAGGATCTAAACAAATATTACACATATATTTTTATTTGTTTGCTTTTCATATTTGGTTTTATTATATTATATACTCCATTCACTTTGCATTGGCATCATCAGCGGCCATGACAATTTGGAACTTTGGGGTATATAAGTAAATACACTTTTTGTTTTGAGGTTATAATTTGTGACAGAACGCACTGTACCAATAGTATTCGCGTAATTTTACTACAGTGTTATTGGTAGCAACTGGATATATTGTTGTATGGGTCTATATCTGTGGAATTAAGTATCTACGTATCTCTTGGTTAAATAAATGTATCATTAATTTTATCATATTTTATTGGATTTGAATTAATTATATTTGATAAATTGTTTCCCTCAAAATGGAGAAAAAATCTTCAAAAGAATATTTATTTTCAAAATGTTTGGACATTGTATCCCTCGAAGATAATACATTCTCTTTTTTCTCTCATACTACTTTACCATACTTCGGAGGGCACGTCAAAGCAGTCGGTGCCACTACGGTCACTAGGTCTAGTCTGAGATGTTAGCGCAACCTGAAAATTGAGACCAGGTTCTACTACGGCCATGCGAATGAACCAATAATTTATACTATTTTAAGGTATAATCTACAGTGATTTGGTAAATGTTAATTTTAATTGCGCTAAAATGTAAGAATATATTAAAAACAATTTGGCCAAATTTGAGGCAGTTTTGGAATGACTGGTTTTCGGTAATGCGCTGTACTTCTTTCTTCTTCTTTCTGCAGTTGTCTCATTAGCTCTAGGTGACTTTCTATCCATGATATTTTCAAGATTCTTCTTTAAACTAATTTTTTTATGCTATATTTATTAAGAGTCCATGACTCCATTCCGTAGAGTATCCCCGAGAAGGTGTAGCAATACTTTCCGCATTTCCGTGAATGTACTCCTTGCTTTTTCTATTCTCACTTTAATTTCTATATGTAAGAAACCCCTCCGGTGCAAGTTAGTCGCTGCCAAGATCACAGAACAAGTTATTATTATTACAATCACCAGCAACGGACAAACACGATATCACGTGAAACAGCAAATAATAGAAGCAAATAGAACAGCTTGACTGGTACGATATTGAGGAACCCACATCTCAAAAAAGAAACAAAGGTGCATATTTACAAAAGTGTCGCAAGATCTGTATGTCACACGCCTCTGAAATCAGACCTGAAACAAATAAGATAATGCAACTATTAACTAAATATTAAAATACATATCAAATGAAACACTGTGGGACCGGGTACGAAACATTGATATACGTGAAATGTGCCACGTAACACCAATAGGAGATTGTGTAAGGAGCAGGTATCTAGAATTGAACGAATACATCAATCGAATGCACAAAATAGAATACTGAAAATTGCAAGGAATAAATCACCACTAGGTAGGAGAAATGTAGGACACCTGCAAAAACGCCGGTGGGAGTGTCTATAACCACACCCTTTAGCAGAAGACTTGTTTGTTGTTAAAGAAACAGGTGAATATGTCCTTCAGTAAGAAGAAGAAGAATAAAAAGAAGAAGAAAAAGAAGAAGAGAAGACTGATTCTGCGCTGCAATCATTCTTGTCGTGGACTAGAGTTCCAAGGTAACTCTATTTTTCAACTTTTTCTACCAGTTCATCTCGTATGGGAAGTTGTCTTTAAATATTGTCTAATGATATGATAATCATAAGTTTGATCTTCTTCTGTTTGCGCGAAACCATGCTTAACTTTCCTGGTGTGCGGATGTTTTTGTTTGTGGTTTTCCTACTCCTGTAATACGATCGTAAAATGAGTGCTATTAATTTAATCCCCGATGGCAAATGGAGACCGGGACCCAGTACCGATCACCCGGGGAATTAGAAAAATTTCCAACCCCGGAGTGCTTCGAATCCAGACGCGTTTAGACTATTTCATCCAAAGCTTGGGTTTCTTACCACTGAGGCATCCCCGCCCACTTAAATAGCATTGAGAAAGTAATTATTAGTTTGAATATGTCTATTGTTTTTCCCAGGAGCTATAATGTGGTGATCTTTTACCTCTTCTCCTGACGTTCGCTCCGTTCTCGTCTGCATTTTCCTTTTCTGCACTATCAACATTATTGTTACAATCAAACGTTCCTCTATCTTCAGAACAACATTATTTAGAATTACCTCAAACGAAAAAATAAATAAGATGTAATTGTGCATGGTACCTTGAAATCCTCTAACTTATAATTTCAGTTGCACTAATACATACAATTGACAGTTACATACAGTGGTTAGTAAAATATTTAATTTATCGGGTGGACCAACCTAACTGTCGTTCCTTAAAAGGTTGACTAAACTCAACATACATGTATCACATCAACTGCGATCAATGGATCACTGTTTTTGTAACGTTAATTTCTTACTATAGCAATTAACAGTTTTACTAATTATAATTATATTAACATTTAATAAGAAAGCGCCCATTGGAGCAACCGCACTAGAGTAAAAACTAAACAAGTGAAAATCAACAAAAAATAAATACTTAGTTGATTTTCCATGTACGTAATTGTCCTGGACCTACATCTTCTGAAATTAACTTCGATTCCTGCAGACGTTTCAAAGCGTCTAAATATTTTTTTAATCGGTGCCCTTCTATTTGAATAGCTGCTGGTACATAACTGACAGGTTGCAGTCGCATTTCTGTGGAATTCACCAAAAATCTGTTTAAAAATTAAGTAACACAGCTTGACTTAGTATTATCATAAGTAGACAACATTGACCAAGTTAATTAAATTAAAGGAAAAGTTATTCTAGTTGCCGTGCTATATGTGTGCTGGGTTGCGTCAACCATTTTTAAATAGGGAGAACTTAGCTAGTCCACCCTGTATACCTTAAATCAACGTATTAATAGTTACACATTAAGGTACGTAACTAATATACATGTTATTGAAATATTTAAATCGGATATATAAGAGGTGTGTTCAATTGACACCCATCTATGCTTTATAAAAATGTATTCAAGAATTTAATTACAAATACTTACGTCACAGTTAAAGGCACCTATACCATTGTTTTACTCACCGACCTATACCTGCTCATAGAATTCTTGTGGCTGCTGATTGAAGAAGTCTTCAACAGCTATCTGTACTTCTCCGTCAGACTTAAAATGCTGACCTTCAACGCCTTCTTATGGAAATCGCAAGGCGATAGATCCGGGCTACAGGGTGGATGCTCTAAAACTGTCAATTTCTTTCGTTGAAAATTTACTTTTACCACATAAGCAACATGAGGCCTAGCAAGTTTTCCTGGACGTTTCCATCGTATTGCTTGATGAAGCTTATTCAAAGTTTCGTTGTACAGATTTACATTCACATTTGCTCCAGGTTCCCTAAACTCTTATCAAAAAGGGTCCTTCATGGTCGAAAAAAATATTTACATCACCTCGCCTGCGGAAGGTTCGCGCTTTAAACTTCTTCGGTGGTGGTGAACTTGAATGTTGCCACTGCATCGACGGTAACTCACTGGATGGTTCGTAGTAATGGTAGCAAGTTTCGTCACCAGCAACTAGTGATAGAAGAAAGCCATCATCATTTTGCTTATAGTCTGTGAAGTGCTGCAGAGATAAGCCCATTCGCAAGCATTTTTGTTCATTAGACAAGAGAAGGGGAATCCATTGCGAACAAACTTTGCTGTAACCCAGATTACGAACAATACACGCGCAACAACAATTTTTGAAATTTCTCTAATTGAAGTTCGACGATGTTCTTTAATGAGGCCTTCCACACATGCTATATTGTTTTCTGTTAATGCAGTACACCGTTCACCTGGTCGCGGCTCATCCATGGTCCCCTCTTTTCTATTCTTAAATTTTCAGCACCATTCTTTCACAGTTGGGTATGCAATACATGCATTTCCATACACTGCTTGCATTTGCAATGACTGCACGCCCTCAAGCATAAAAATGGTAGGACCGCACGCTGATCAAACTTGGGCGGATTTTCAACAACAAACGCCATTTCAAAAGTCAGAATCAAATTCAAACGCCAGAAACTTATTAATGTGTTGCTTACAAGCACTACTAACATTAACAAACGTGATTTGAATTACGGCATTTGTTTTCAAGGCTAAGTTGATCAAAGATAAGTTTCAGTTGAACAAGTCTCGTATTACGCTGGCAAGTAAAATTAGAAATTTACGGATAAGTCCATGCATGTACATTTTAAGAGGCTTTGAGCTGGGCTCTTGCCTACCTTCTTAGCAAGGGTTACCTTGTTCGGTTGCGTTACAATTACTAGTAATTAGAGGCTATATGTTAGAAGTCAACACTGAAACCTATTAATCGTACTATGTTTTTGTCACTCTTCATCATTCATTCATTCATTAGAAGGATTTCCCATATAGTTTCGTTTTTCATCGTTGCTTTAATCAGATTTCTACATGTACCAGAATATTTTCATACTGTCATGAAGTTCCTATGGACTATGGGATGAAAACTTCATTTGCGTTTTTGCGTAAAAATTGAATATTAGGAAGTAAGAAATCGATGATGGCATATATTTATACTTTATTGCTTCAATCTCAGTAAACTACGGGCCTGCAAATATTCCGTTCTCTTCGGAATCACTTGGAATGAAAAAGATTCATAATCAGACGTATGCAGTTAATTAGTGTAGATTCCGATTTAAATTTAATTAACTAAATCGCCTATCTATCACCACTGCAAAGTTAAACTAAATTATTCCACATCCTCTCTATATTTCCACAAAGAAAGTTTTAATGTAATTTTCTTTTCGTTCACATAGTCGGAAGAAGAAGGTATCATTTTAAAAAATCCCCTAGCTGGTTTCCTCATTTATTATAAATGTGGCACTTTAAAATTCATCCCCGTTAAAACGCTCTAATATTAAAAAGTGGAGGGTGTCAATTTTTCATTGAAATTTTAGGTGACGTCAAAGACGGAGCCTCCAAAATGACACTTTATGTGTTATTATTCATTAACCTTTATTATATTTTTCGCGACGGGTTTTTGTTCGTTTCGAAGCGTAGGAGCGAGCAGTCGGCAGAGCAGGAAAAGTTCCGAGACCACTTTTCTGTTAATATTTTTCACTTTTTCTGGGGCTGAAGTGTCGCTATCACGGCTGAAAGCTTTGTGTTGTCGTGCATTAACAACTCCGATTGTGTGTAGTATGTTTTATTTTGCTTTATAGACGTCTTAAGAGAGTCATGATTAATTTCCTTCTGATAATGATGATATTTTAATAGCTCTTTTACGGCTAAGTATGTTGTTTTAATACTAATGCATCATGTCGTAAATAATGTTAAATTACTTAAATGGCTTTTCTTTATCTCTCCACCATAATATGTCGTTTTTTCCAACGTGCTTTAAATTGTTGTAAAATATTCGTGCCTTCGTCGACTTATGGGACGTTTTCACTCAATTCCGCTCCCAAAAATATTAAACAGCCACGGCAACATCAAACGGACTACAAATTACTGATAGAGCTGTCATCGCGTCAACAAGGGTGCCGATAAACGGATCCAATTTTTAAATTAAACTTGAAAGCGGATTTTAAAGCGCTTACTGATCAAAATAAATAGTTTAACCCTCACTTAATGTGCTTTATCGGCGTGACAGACACGTAGGAATTTCAAAAAAGCATTTTTGAGAAAGCCTTCAAAATAACAAGACCTAATTAACGTGTTTGGAAAATAACACTAAATTAAGATATTAATTAACAAATTAAACCATTTGAAAATAGACCTAAATATAAAGGGCGTTTCATGATGAATATTAAATATTTTAGAAGGTATGGACTATTTTGAGTAAAGTAGTTCAAGTAAACATGTGTTCATTTCTCAATGGTTACGGAGCTACAGCTGTTTAAAGTTGGCGCGTACATATCCGAAGCACGCCACCTCTGCAACACATATGGTGTTTGGTATTACTATTATTTGTCCTTCTAGCATGACGGAGCCCCTGCCCTAAGCCGTCAGGTGACAAATCATCTAAATCTAGCATTCATCGAAAGATAGATACGATAGTCACGTTCGTTGCCCAGCGAGGTCCCCAGACCTTATCCTTCTAAATTTTTGTGTGTGGGGATGGATGAAAATCGAAGTCTAAAAAGAAAAAGTCAACATAAGAGACGAATTGGTCGTTCACATTTTGAATAGTTATGCCTTTATAAAAGAACGCCAAGACCACCTCAGAAGAGCTATGTCTAATATTGTCGAGAAAGCTGAAAAGTGCAATGAAGTCGGTGGTGACATTTTTGAACAACTACTTTAAACTGTCGCAAATTATTCGTGTGTTTTATGTCATTTAAATAATCAAAAATGCAATCAATAAATCATTTGCTTTTCCTTTACATCCCTTGTGAAGATTTTCATGGATATCATTTAAACAGCTGCATATTCGTAACCACTGAGAATGGGACACATGTTTATATGCACTTTTTTACTTGAAATAGTACCTACTACCACCTCCTATAATATTTATAATTTCTCATGAAGCACCTTGGAGAGCTTAGAGGTAAGAAACGTTTTCCTAAAAGTGACTACATAAAATATACGTTTATTGGCCACCAATATCCCCAGGTTTTAACCCTTTACATTTTTGTCTATGAAGATGGGTGAAAAGCGAAGTCTACAAAGAAAAAGTAAACACAAGAGACGGATTGTTGTTCGCATTAAGAATAGTGCTGCGCTCATAAAAGAACGCTAAGATGATCTGAGAAGAGTATCGAGCTACTTTAAACTATTGCAAAGTTTCGTGTATTGTATGTCATTTAAATAATGAAAAATGTAATCAATAAGTCAGTTGCTTTTCCTTAACACCCTTTGTGAGGCTTTTCGTGGATATCAGTTAAACAGCTGTATATTCGTAACCATCGAGAATTGGACAGATGTTTATATGCACTTTTTTACTCGAAATAGTCCATAGTACCACCTCCTAAAATATTTACTATGTGGTTTGCAGAACAAGATTTTAATACGCTGCCTTAGTTAAAACCAAGCCATAATCGACATTTTGTTCAGAAACCGAACGCTTTGCCACCTGAAATACCAGCACACTCAAGTAACAATTGACAAATATAATAAACCTACAAGGTTTTTGACTTTAAGATCTTGCGGTTGCCAACCGGGTTGGGAAATTGTGTATGTAGTAGGGTAGTTTGAAGAACAGGAATTTTAGCCGCTAGCTTAGTTGAACCCAAGCCATAACCGACGTTTTGTCGAAAAATATAACGCTTTGCCAGAAGAGCTACCACCACACTCAAGTGACAATTGACAAATATAATAAACCCACAAGCCTTTTAGCTTTAAGATCCTGCGGTTGCCATTCGAGTTGGGGAATTGTGTATGGTGGTTTGCAGTACAAGATTTGTATACGTTGCCTTAGTTGAACCCAAGCCATAATCGACGTTTTGTCGAGAAATCGAACGCTCTGCCAGAAGAGCTACCACCACACTCAAGTGACAATTGACAAATATAAGAAACCTACAAGGGTTTTGGCTTTAAGATCCTGCGGTTGCCATTCGAGTTGGGGAATTGTGTATGGTGGTTTGCAGTACAAGATTTGTATACATTGCCTTAGTTGAACCCAAGCCATAATCGACGTTTTGTCGAGAAATCGAACGCTTTGTCAGAGGACCTACCACCACACTCAAGTGACAATTGACAAATATAAGAAACCTACAAGGTTTTTGGCTTTTAAGATCCTGCGGTTGCCATTCGAGTTGGGGAATTGTGTATGGTAGTTTGCAGTACAAGATTTGTACACGTTGCCTTAGTTGAACCCAAGCCATAATCGACGTTTTGTCGAGAAATCGAACGCTTTGCCAGAAGAGCTACCACCACACTCAAGTGACAATTGACAAATATAAGAAACCTACAAGGGTTTTGGCTTTAAGATCCTGCGGTTGCCATTCGAGTTGGGGAATTGTGTATGGTGGTTTGCAGTACAAGATTTGTATACGTTGCCTTAGTTGAACCCAAACCATAATCGACGTTTTCTCGAGAAATCGAACGCTGTGCCAGCCCTAATACCACTACACTCAAGTAACAATTAACACATATAATAAACCTACAAGGTTTTTGGCTTTAAGATCCTGCGGTTCCCAACCGAGTTGGGGAATTGTCTATGGTGGTTTGCAGTACTTATAAGATTTGTATGCGTGGCCTTAGTTGAACCCAAGCCATAATCGACGTTTTCTCCAGAAATCGAACGCTTTGCCAGCTTAGCTACCACCACACTCAAGTTACAATTGACAAATATAATAAACCTACAAGGATTTTGGCTTTAAGACCTTGCGGTTGCCTACCGGGTTGGGGAATTGTGTATGATGGTTTGCAGTACAAGATTTATATGCGTTGCCTTAGTTGAACCCAAGCCATAATCGACGTTTTCTCGAGAAATCGAACGCTTTGCCAGCTTAACTACCACCACACTCAAGTAACAATTGACAAATATACGAATCACATTTTCATTATGAATTGCTCCTATAAATAGAAATGTTGCTTGATTTTCAACAATATTAGTAAGGTTTCTACTGCAACTTGTTAAAGTGCTAAATTACCAACAATTCGTTCTTGAACCAGTGGTAACATAACTTCATTTATAATCTGAATCCATCTATGTTATTTGGAAGCCCAATTTGGTCTGCCAACATCTAGAACTAGTTTTGAGTTTTTTTGATGAAATCTTGGTCTAGTGATACTACTAATCTACTAATGTTTTGTTATTTGAAAATTGGAAATTATTTCATTCGAGAAAAGTTGTTTCTAGAAATTTCAATCATATCAATCATATCATTGCAAACTTAATTCTTACGAATGCAATCATATTTGCAAGCATGATTCCTGGAGTAGGTAACTATTACGAATTTCTGCAAATTTCCTATTTTTTGAATGTCCGAAACCGTCAAGTTGTAATTAAAGTATTAGTTTTTTCCTGCCTCGTTTTTAAATAAAAGCTGTACTTGGATTTAAAATGGTGTGTAACTCGATTTATATGTCTTTCTCCAAAGACTTCGTACGCGTTTCGACATATTTAGCAATATCTATTAATGAGATCAACAAAATATCAATAATTAAATATTTTCACAGCCCACTGGAAGATGATTTGTGCAGGTAAATAATTCGATTAAATTGTTTTTTGAACACAATAGTAGATTACCTAGTTCTGTTTCCTCCATTTTATGAATTATTAAAACTGTAAGTCTCTTTTGAGGTTATCTTATTTGTATATAGGAAATGCGGGAATTGGCAATGGGATAGAAAGAATAAATAAAAAAATAACCTATAATATAGAAAACGGTTTATTCGTGGATATTTTGCGACAAAAGTGGTTTTGAAAATATAATGGCTTTGTTGGTGTCGTTGTCGCTAGCTAATTCAATATAAAACAATATTAGTAGCAGAATGTGCATATTAATAAAAATAAATCAGAACCGCACTGAATGCAAAATAGTAGTAAGCAGATACTATACTGGGATATTGTATCAAGGGTGGATAATTGACAACTTGTAACCCACACATCGTAAAAAACATACATTGGGTTATGTTTTTGTATAATCAACAATCGTGACTTATTGTTCAAACTCTAGACACTTAGAGGGGGTGATTCCCGAGAGAGTACGAGTCTACTCTTTGAAAAATAGGCAACCCAAAATACATATCACACTCGACATCGTATGTTCGATATGTTAGTGTATTATTCGACTGAACTTCTAAATCAAAAAAGTGTGAACAGGAACAACAAAGTTTTATTCATAGATATTTAAGTTTAAGTATTTAAAATATCGTTTATTCGAACTGTGTTTGGGTTGAATGAGCTATTGGTTGGTGAACAGTCGAGTATTTCAAATGGCCGTCTCTGATTCATAAAACTTCCAATAAAAATTTAGATATCGCAGTACCTTTCGATGTGTATTTTGGGTTGCCTATATTTGAAATGGTAGGCTCGTACGCTCCCGCGAATCACCCTGTATAAGTAAGTAGAGTTTGAACAATAAATCACGATTGTTGAGTATACCTTTATTTATTTTGCTCCATTTGTGTTCATAACAGAAGTACGTCGGAATTCTTTTACTGAGAGCTATCAGGAATCATTGGATCAATATTTTCTAATTTGAAATAGCGATTCAGAAAATATACCTTTTAATTTTTTTTGATTTTCGATTTCGACATTTTTTCACATACACTGTGTATATTTTCAAATATTGCAATATGAAATTTTAAATCTAGTGCCTTTAACTACCAATCTATGAAAAAAATCAATTAAGCTTATATACACTGCCTATCAAAAGTAACCTCTTTATTGCCCACCTTAGCTTTTGCAACACTTAATTTAAATATGTTAAAAACTACAGGGTGTTTAAAGAAATTCAAATTATTTAGTCGCGTATAGTAGTCATGAACCCTAACAAAAAGTCTTGGCTAACATATGTTGACTAAGACTTTTCTGTCTGATTTGATGAGCACTACACGCGGGTCAATTATCCAACTTTTTGTAAATACCGCGTATATGTAGGCTCATTTGAAATCCCTAGTTCAGCGTATGATTAGCTTATACTTTTTAATGATGTAGTAGTGCTACGATTTTATTATATGTGTCTTGGAGAGGAGACGTCATATCTGTTAATTTTTTCAGCCTAAACAAAGTATCAGTTACAGCAAAACACGCCTAATCCGTTTATCTGCATTGCGTTTTTTAATCAAAAACTGCAATAGTAAGCTTTCCATTTACATGAAGAACAAAATTTGAATTAATATTTGTTCATTGTACACAGTTTTCCCGTACCACATGCAACGGGTACAAGCCCTTACTTCTTTTAATTATACTTCGAGAATGGTGTTTGCTAGATTCATACTAAGAAAAGATGCAAAACATTCAACCCGCTGCCAATATTTGATTTACGGATGAAATGACTTTTACAAATCACAGTACCATACGAGGTGTCTTCAATTGAAACCCATGTTTGCTTTATAAAAATTTTTACAACAATTTAATTACAAATAATTACCGTCACAGTTAAGGCACCGATACCATTGTTTTCCTAACCGACGTATACCTTGCTCATAGAATTCTTGTGGCTGCTGACTGAAGAAGTCTGCCACAGCTATCTGTACTTATGCGTCAGACACAAAATGCCGACCTTCTATCGCCTTTTTCAGCGGTCCAAAAATATGGAAATCGCAAGATGGTGATCGATCCGGAATATAGGGTTGATGCTCTAAAAGCCTCTATTTCCTTCGTTGAAGATTTTCTTTTACCACTTTGCAACATGAGGCCTAGCATTGTCTTGCAACAAAATGACCCCACGCGTAAGTTTTCCTGGACGTTTCCGTTTTATTGCTTGATGAAGCTTGTTCGAAGTTTCATTGTACAAATTTGCATTGACATTTACTCCAGGTTCTTTCATGGTCGAAGAAAAACTGTTAACATCACCTTGCCTGCAGAAGGTTGTGCTTTTAAATTTCTTTGGTGGTGGCGAACTTGAATGTTTCCACTGCATCGACGATAACGTACTGGATGGCTTGTAGTAACAGCACCAAGTTTGGTCATCAGCAACTATTGACAGAAGAAAGGCATCGCCATTTTGCCTACAGTCTGTGAGGTGTTGCAGAGATAAGCCCATTCGCAAGTATTTTTGTTCATTAGACAAGAGAACAGGAATCCATTGCGCTGTAACCCAGATTACTAGCAATACTATGGCCAGATCATACACTCGCACCAATAATTTCTGAAATTTCTCTAAATGAAAGACGATTTTCTCTAATAAGGCCTTCCACACATGCCATATTGTTTTTTTTTACTGCAGTACCCCGTGCACCCGGTAGCGGCTCATCCGTAGTCCCCTCTTTTCCATTCTTAAAGTCTTAGCACTATTCCTTCACAGTTGGGTACGCAATACATGCATTTCTATACACTGCTTGCATTCGCGTATGAATCTGCAATGGGTGCACACCCTCAGTGCATAAAAATGTAGGATCGCACGCTGATCAAACGTGGACGGATTTTCAACAACAAACGCCATTTCAGAAGTCAGAATCAAATTCAAACGCCAGAGACTCATTAATGTGTTGCTTACAAACACTACTAACATAAACAAACGTCATTTGAATTATTCAATTTGTTTTGAAGGCTAAGTTGATCAAAGATGGGTTTCAGTTGAACAAGCCTCGTATATCTGTATTTTAATAATGTTTGGGCTGACGAAAATCCTCACACTATCGAGTGACCAGTTCACCAGTTAAACGATTTAGTAAAATACTGGCCTATTAGACTTCTTGAATAACACTTTATCTGAAGGTGTGCCCCTGAATGTTAGTGTTCATTTGTGGTTTATACACGACGGGGCTTCTCCACATTTTTTGATCTATGTCGGGAATATCTATATTCCATAAAGACAAATGAATAAGACGAAGGGTCTAATTGTAAGGCCATCTGGATCTTTGTAGTTGACAAATGTTTCCTGTCCATTTTTCACATTAATGCAATTTATTGATTAAAATACAAAATCGCGTTTATTTCCGAAGCATTTGGTTTGCGGGCATATATATTGTTGTGTACGGGCAGCAGCGTACTTTTCCAGCTCTACGTTGACTTGTATAACATTTCGAGTGTGAGGATTGGTATGCACTCGGCGTTTCCGGTATCAAAAGTCAAATTTAATTTATCTGTTTCTCGTATCCACTTAATTCTGCATCCGACTAGCTCACATAAGAATCAATCTCAGTTACTGGGTCGCTCGTAGATTACAATATCGCAACATCGAAACTCGCTGTCATTCAGTACATACGCTCTCCAAATAAAAGGTAACCACTTTCTTTAAGTTCCAATTCTTTTAATAAGATTACAAAGTTACAGTTAACCAAAACATGTTCCGTTCCAAATTTATACAGTTGTTAGCTAATTTTTTGGTATTTATATACCTAACCCGGATTACTGTGAAAACTTTTACGTCCGCAGCTTTTTCTTTTTCTTCTCAACTACTGTTCACCCATCTCCCCGACAACCCTCATGTTTGGCCAATAGAATCTCTTGAACGATCTTATTTGATCTACGCCTACGATTTAAATAGATAAATCGACATCCCTTATCACATCCTTCGATGTGCCAAACATTGTACATCAAGTCAACTAAAATTAATACAAAAGTAATGAAGAGAAAGGAAATACATCGC
>JABXWE010054243.1:0-12031 GCA_014611495.1 Limonius californicus
ATACACACCGACCCTGAGAAAGTGGAAGCTGTCCGAAATATACCTGCCCCTAAAAACGTTCGAGGTTTGAGACGCTTTCTGGGGATAGCTTCCTGGTACCGCCGTTTTGTACCGTTGTTTTCAGAAATTGTAGCCCCGCTCACCAAGCTGCTTCGCAAACAGCAACGTTGGACTTGGACCGAGGTCCAAGAAGAAGCCTTCAACAAATTGAAGACCTGCCTCACCGAAGCTCCAGTCCTTGCTTGTCCAGATTTCACCAGACCGTTCGTCCTGCAAACCGACGCTTCTGGACACGGCCTAGGGGCCGCACTTACCCAGAACACCGCTAGCGGTGACCAGATCATCGCTTACGCCAGCCGCACGTTGTCCCCAGCCGAGAAGAATTACTCCGTTACCGAGAAGGAGTGTTTAGCCATCGTCTGGGGAATCGAGAAGATGAGGCCGTACCTGGAAGGCTATCGGTTCGCCGTGATCTCCGACCACCAGTCTCTCCGCTGGCTTCACTCCATTAAGAGCCCTGCAGGAAGGTTAGCCCGATGGAGTATTTTCCTTCAACAATATGATTTTGAAATCAGATACCGGAAGGGAGTGCTTAACCGTGTAGCAGACGCTTTATCCCGGGAACCGTTGCCAACTGCAGAAGCGACTACTGAACCTGAATTGTGTACTATTGACCTGCCAGAGTGCGCTTGGTATAAGCGTAAGTTTGAAGAAGTTACCCGAACACCTGACAACTTCCCGGATTATACCATCCGAAACGACAAGCTGTACCGACATTTCTACGACAACAGCCTGAAGCACGACGAGTTCACCGATCCTTGGAAGCTGTGCGTACCGACTCCACTGCGCCAACGAGTGCTACAGGAGAACCACGACGTCCCAACCGCCGGACATATGGGGATAGCCAAGACCATCGCCCGCGTAGCCAGGCAATACTACTGGCCAGGGATGTTCCGCGAAGTGGCGAAGTATGTAAAGAGGTGTATAACCTGCCAACGCTATAAAATTTTGCAGCAGCAACCACCTGGACACATGCAGCCTTCCGCCAACCGCCAGCCGTGGGAAACCGTCAGCACCGATTTGGTAGGACCATTACCGAGGTATTCGAAGGGGAACTGCTACCTTGCAGTGTTTCAAGACCGGTTCACTAAGTGGGTGCAGTGCAAGGCCATCCGTAAGGCGTCCGCTCAAGCCGTTAGCAAAGCGTTATTCGAGGAAATCCTCACCCGATTTGGAACTCCTCGAACCGTCATCACCGACAACGGCACCCAGTACAGCAGCAGTACCTTCCGCCAGCTCCTGAAAGAGTTTGGAATTGACCACCGTTTTACACCGCCGTATACTCCGCAAGCAAACCCAGTTGAGCGTACAAACAAAACGCTGAAGACGATGATTGCCCAATACTGCGAGGATAATCAGCGTAAGTGGGATCAGCACCTACCCGAATTAGTGTTTGCCATAAACACGGCACAACACGAGTCCACCGGCTTCACACCGGCGTTCCTCAATTTCGGAAGAGAGTTAGAGCTACCGAATGCTCTCCGCCGAGAATTAGAGGGACCTAAAGAAGACATCGACCCTGAAAATGACACCGTCCCGGAAAATCACCGGACACGACTCCGTAAACTGCAAGAAGTGTTCGAATTAGTCCGAGTAAACATAGCGAGAGCATTTACCGCCCAGGGGCACCATTACAATCTACGCCGAAGAGATTGGAGGTGCCACGTAGGAGACCAAGTCATGAAGAAGGAACATCATTTGTCCTCAGCAGCTCAAGGCTTCGCAGCCAAGTTAGCGCCCAGGTACTCCGGTCCCTATACCGTTACCAAAGTTCTTTCCCCTGTGGTGTATCAACTAAAAGATGCAGCAGGAAAGCGGATCCCGCGAGTTCATGTAAAAGATCTCAAACCCGTCCATTTGTAAGCACCACCGACCGACACCGAATTTCTAACCGTCTGTTTTAGCTCACAATGAAGAAACCAAGCAAACCGTCTCCGGAGGCCCAAGTATGTTCCGATCCCGAGCCTGATAGTTTCCACGACGAAGAGTTCTTCGCCGAGGTGGACCGGCTAATGACCGAGGAACGACCCGCCGAGGAGCCTTCACCGAGCGCTGACGAGGCTTCGCTCCTCGACCCGTTCGTCCTTGCAGCGTACGCTCCCCCGGAGCGCCGCATCGCCGTATGGGCAGGGACCGTATGCTGGAGATGCGGCCAGAGCGGCCATTACCGCGAGAGATGTCGCCGTCCCCGAGTCCTGTTCTGCTCCCGATGCGGAAGGATGGGAAGGGTGTCCCGGGCCTGCCCATGCAGCGCACCGACCACCGCCACCCGTCTGCCGTTCCGGCAGTAGACATTGTAGTGGTATGTGACCGCGGAGTGCAGTGCGAACTGTTAAAAAGTGCTTGACACTCGTCTAAGTGTAGTGAAGACCTCCGAAAAAGATAAATCTTTTTCTTTCCGAAGTAGGAGGGGTGTGTAACGAAGCGTTACTATTTTTTATGTTTATTTTGTAATTTAGGATTCCGTTTGATTTGTTTACATGCCATTTACCGTTTAGAAATTCGTTAGATTGATTTTTATTAGTATTATTGTGTACCGACCGATGATTTTCCGAATGCACGCCGTATTATTTGCATATTCACCGAAACATGTAAATGTAATTGCTAACCGTTGATTTAATTTACATTTCATAGCCGCTGAAGGTAATTTGTTTATTATGTGCCGTATCACCGCATGTTGCATTATTGTTATCCTTATCAGAGGCTGCTTTAGGTAGATATCATTATGGGAAATGATTTCAAACACCGTTTATTTTTATTTGCTTTAATTTTGTGAGTGTTACCGATTTATATAAATGCATTTATGTACCGTTGAATTTATATTTAGAACCGAATAAGGTAATTTATTTATTATGTTCCGTGTAGCAACGTTTAGAATGCCTAGTTTATTTTGTTGTTATTATCTGAGACCGTTTTATTTTGTACCGATTATTAGAGTTGTGTTTGATTGCCGGTAGCATTTTTATATGATTATTTGACTTTACTAATCACGTCCGAGACCATAATTTGGTTTATTTGACTTGCATTTACGCTCGAAAATCTGATAATCGTTTCTTCGGCGTAAAGGCGGTGGGGCACCGAGGTGTATCCCACTCTTGGCTAAAATGCGTGAATTGAACCGAATTTAGTAAATACCGTTAGCCGGCGGGTATAAATACAGCCCTTCGAGCATTAAACAGTCAGTTCTTACACTCGACCCAGCTCTTCTAGAAGACCAGCCGACCAGAGAAGGAATCAAGGTACAATCCAACCCCGAGGCACCGTTTGTGTAAGGACTTGTATTATTTCGGCATTTTTTTTGATTTCAATCATTTTGTATACCGTTCTCTCTCTCTCTCTCTCCCTCTCGCTCTCTCTCTTTTTCCACCAACCGACCCCGCACCTTTCCCTCCTTACGGAGTTCACCATCGCTGCGTCTGACCTGAGGTGGTGTTTCTCCGATCCCGTCTCTCTCTCTCCGCCTTACGGCTGCGCTTGACCTGACGTAAGTTTCCCTACGGAATTCACCATCGCTGCGACTGTCCTGAGGTGGTGTTTTTCCGATCCCGTTTCTCTCTCTCCCCTTACGGCTGCGCTTGACCTGACGTAAGTTTTCCTTACGGAGTTCACCATCGCTGCGACTGTCCTGAGGTGGTGTTTCTCCGATCCCGTTTCTCTCTCTCCCCCTTACGGCTGCGCTTGCCCTGACGTAAGGTTCCTTCCGGAGTGCACCGTCGCTGCGTCTGTCCTGAGGCGGTGTATTCCACCTTATTTTCTCATCTTATTAAAGAGAGAGAACCGTTTGTAGTCCGTTCATACCGGGGGTTTGAACCACCAGCTGCCGAAATATACGAGCTCCTATCTCACATAGCAGCGTCCTCGTCTGGCAGCTACTGTGCAACTTCCGTACTGTTGTCATAGTAGCTACCGTATTGTTTGCTACCGTATTGCTACCATATTTTGCTACCGTATTGCTACCATATTTTGCTACCGTATTGCTACCATATTTTGCTACCGTATTGCTACCGTATTTTTGCTACTGTGTACTACCGTATTGCTACCGTATTGCTATCATATTTTGCTACCGAATTGCTACTGTTTGTTTGTTATTGTTGTTGTGAATGTATGCCTAACTGCCAAATATATGTATTAAACTTTCCTGTTTTGATCATTTACCAACCGAGCAGACTTAGGTGCTTAAGACCGCTTCTCGAGAGTGCAGGTAAATAAAACAGACCCCTGGACACCGACGTCTTCAACTGCAGTTACCCAGGTCTTCGTTATCCATCCCAGGGCTACGAAGATGTTCCGGAAGAGTAAACTTCGTAACAAATCTGGCGCCCGAGGCAATCTCCGCAATTGCACGTAATAAGCAGACGTGCAATTGATCCCGTTAAGCCGAGTAAAAGTAAAGAGCGTCACAAACCCGTGGGTTTGCAAATCGCTTTTAAATATTTTCAGAACTTTAGAAAAAAGTAATGTTACTGTTGCAAAAGGGTCTACTCAAAAAACTACAAACGTTCGCGGATTTGCTTGTGCAAATTATAACTTTAAGGAAAAGAATGCTACTTTTAACTCCCATTTTGAACACAAAACTGAAAATGCTTCGTTGGCAACATCCTATACAATTTCCAACGAAAAAAGCACATTAAAAAAATTCCTAGATACAGATTTCCTAAATTCCAGCTTTTGTAAATTTTTCGAAACCTTTAAGCAACTTAATTTTACGCCGCATGTTAATATTACTATGAGTAGTGCGCTCTTACAGTATTTTGACGACGGTTTTACAAATACAACGTTTCACAAATATTTTGAGAAAGATTTTTCGAACATCATCCAAATCACTCACTGCGCTTGATGAAAACATTAAAAACTCAAGCCTTTATAGATTTGTTAACTCTGAAGCCACGGGCCAAAACTTATCTAAATATTTTGATAATGGACTCAAGAACAGCAGTTTTTACAAATATTTCAACAAAGAATTTTAAAATTCAGAATTTTTCAAATATTTTGATAAAACCTTTGAAACTAGAATAGATTCAAATTTGATAAAAATTCGTAAGGAGCCAGGATGTATTTATTTCCATAGTTAAAATTTGTTAGATTTCGGTGAAATATTTTCATTGTCAAACAAAAATTACTGTCAGTAAGACATCGGTAATCCTAAACCCCCCTGAGATTTAATTTTATGAAAAACAGGTTACCATGCACACTTGAAATTATCACGATTCGTAGTTTTAACTTTCAGAGTAAAAGTTTATTAGAAGTTCATCGTCAAAACAAGTTTTAGAAAGCATTTGAAATCAACAACGGAAGTTAAACTTATTTTCTTGGTAGTCAGTTATGATGTTTGAGACCTTCAACTGTACAAGCTGGTAATCAAGTGCCAAAGTATTTAATAGTATAAGAGCTAGCTAGAAAATATAAATAATAAATATTTTTAATAGAATAGAAGAAGCAGGTGAATTTTCTGTGATTCCGTATATACATCAAATATTGCTAACGATTAATACAGTGATAGAACGCGATATGCATATTTAAAAAAATCAGTTACAATACAGCGCTTTCCTAGTAAACATCTATACATAAGATTTATGTAAGGTGTACAATTATTATATTCGACAACCTGCGGACGTTAGATAAATAGCAGTTTTATAAGTAGAACATTGTAAAAAGTTCCGTAATGTTGTGGTATTTACATTTCCCCAGTTCGAAATCAAAATGTATATGTCTTTTATTTTATTTATCCGCTTTTACCAACATAAAATTAAGTGAGACGTCGCTAATTTATGTCATTACTTTGTGATTGAAAAACAATGCTTTGCACAAGACTGACAAAAATTATTGAAAAGTGATCTGGACTTCTCTGCCCTTTTAGCAAACAGCTGTTAACTATTAACATTCATTAACAGTGTTTACACAATATGGCAAGTATATTTCAATATTATTACGCACTACTGACAAAAAAAGTAGTTCCCATCTACTTGTAAACTCATTTAAAATAATTTAAGAAAGTAGTAGTAGAATAATTAAAACGTATTCCCATTAATCCTGACAAATTTAAATTTTCTTCTTAACTTACATGCTTTTCTGCACAGAATAACCTTCTTTCAAATCGTATGAATGAAATAATTTCAAAAAAATCAAATTACAAACCATATATCCACATTATTTCAACGGTCATGCTATATTTCGTACATGCATTATATTTTTTCCTTCTTCTGGAGTGTAGGTACTAGCATTTAACTATTGAACAAACTTTACTTAACTATCTTTTTTTTTCTCCCAGTTTATTTACAATCTGTCCTATGAGGACAATAAGTAAATTATATAGCAAAAGTAAACTAAACATAACAACACTACGCTAAACAAAATTAATATGTGACAATTACCCATTGGTTCATGCCTTTATATTCTACCAACTTACTTAACATTTATCTTATTTACCGGACTTAACTATATACGAGGGGAATTCAAAAACTCATCTACCTAGCCATGAAACAAAAGAGATACAAAAATATTAATAATTTTAGTTTTCAATATAACATGCATCTATTGCAACGTACTTATGCCATGTGTCCGGAAGTTGGTTTATACTGTAGCTGCCCACATTTGCGATTATGTCTCAGACAGTTGAACTTTTGGACATTGTGCTCATAATTCAAATTTTTAATCTATACTCCCATAAATATTTCATGTTGAATGTAACTGCTAATGGATTTTAGATGGCGTTTGGAAATAACGCCCCATTGGTCTTGAGAACGGCTGTTCCTCCACACGGGTTTACAAAAGTAAAGGGTCTGTACTTCACGAGTAGACCTAATATATGAAGACAACGATCCTAAAGTAAACACCAACTTTCATGTACAATGAATGGTATTATTATTTAAATTATATAACAAATTATTTATCGGCATAACACCTATTAGGAGTCGTTTGTTTATGGCATACATATTCGTAGATACAATAAGTTTAGTGAAAGCAAAGACATTAAATTTTTTCTGGTCCCCTTGTATTTAAAATTTAAATTTAAATGCTGTCCGTCGAGCGTGAACGCACTGGCCATAAAAAATCTTATCTACAACACTCGTGCAATTGTAGTGAAGAGTCGGCCACAAACGTATTTTAACTCTTCACTTATACCTCCATTGCCTTGGTAACAGCTACGTCAATATCTACAATTGGTTCACGGTGAATCGCGCAAGTGAAGAGTTCAGTCGTAAACAGCCGCGGAACTGCATGTTCGGGTTTGACCGTCTGTTTTTAAACGATTTCAACAATTTTGAATTCACATTTTTAGCTGTAGTATTTAATGATATTTTCTCTCTCACTGACATATTATTTGATGTTCTCCAAAAGAAATCATTGGATATACATTTTTGTGTTACAAAAATAAATAAAACTATTGAACTATTAAAGAGGAAATGGAACGAGGATTTCTTTGATACACTCTTAGAAAAGACTATGGAAATAGAAATATCACAAATCGATATTTCTAAGCGCCCTAAGCGGGAATACGCTAGCCTTACAAATAATGACATTAGAAGAAAATATAGAATTTTTTATGAAGTACTGAATCACATTGTAATGGAAATGGAAGTAATGTTTCAAGACTGCGATAAGTCACAATTCATGTCTTTGGCTGATACTACGAAATCGGAAATTCGAACAATATGATTCGTGTTTTCCGTCTAAACTAAAGCATTTGAAAGTTTAGGTTCGCAATGAGAACAAAGAGATTTTTACCCAACCTTACAAATTGTTTTGCTTCATATTAACTATTCCGTCGACAAGTGCATCAGTGGAAAGAAATTTTTCATGCCTTAAACGAATAAAATAGTACTTAAGAAGTGCAGTATCTCAAAATAGGCTTTCTTCTTTGGCAAATATTTCAATTCAAAAGAACTCTTATTAGAATTAATAAAAAATTAAGCATTTTACGAAGACATAATAAATTATTTTGCTGCATTAAAGGACAGACGGATAGACTTGGTCTACAAAAACTAGATAAGTTGACATTGAATTATATTTTTGCTATTTGTTATTATTAGGGTTATTATAATAACACTTCAACTATTTTTTTACTCGCGAGCCGCCACTGGGCCTGGACCTGTTTGGTTTTCCTTAACGTGCCGTTTTCGAAATTATTGATAATCTGTTATCCAAATTGGTCATTTAATTTGTAATAAAATGCGACAATTGTTTTCTGAAATTACAATAAGTTTTGGCCTTTTATAGTAAGTTGATAAAAGTTGACGAAAAGGCAGCAGTTGCATATATATGTGATGACTCACTGCAGATTTATCAAGTCGCAACGTGTTTTCGTCGATTTAATTCGCGGCGGTTCGCGGGTGTGACTGTGACTTTCCGGAGGAAGATGCAACGGCATTGTCCTCTATGCTGGTAGTACTGATTACGTCGCTATCGAGTGTTAACAGTAAAGCAGTAGCTGCCAAAAATAAACTGTAGGTAAGTTTGCTAACAGCATTTTATTAAATACATTGATCAGAACTTATGCTAATTTTTAAAAGCAGTCGATCCGGTCAGCGGGGTCTATTGGGACGGCCGCTTGTTTAGGCCAAACCTTTAGGAATAGAAACAGAATAAAGGAATTTACATCGTTTATTTAGAACACCATTCCTTTAATCGGGGCAGTAAATTTCAGATCAAAATACATAATACAAATGAAAATTTTATAGTCACAAGAAAACAGTGTCTGACCAGTGTAATAGTTTAGGATGTATTTTTTACGAAATTTTTTTAATATTTTCGTCAGACATCACATGTTTATTGTCGGCGTGGCGTCGGGTTCATGGTTCGATCGTCGGGGATTCACACATAGACATCGTTAGGCCTGGTGGAGTTAACACGTACATATATTATTTAGCAACAGCTACACCGCCGTGGGTATGCCACGTACGTGTAGATCCGCGTTTCGGAATTTATTATACTTTTTTTTATTGCACATATCATTTTATTATACATGTATGTATTACATATTATTTTTCGTGAGGTTATTATTATTCTGCAATTTATATTTTTTTTTCGAGAATTTATTAGGATGTCAGAAAAACACACTTTGCATGGAAATTCGCAATTTGAGCCAGCCAGGGCTGGATTTAAGAGACTGAAGCCCTAAGCCAAACCTTTTTGAGTAAAGTGCTATTCGAGTTTGTAGCTTCAATAGAAATTAATATTTTGGAGGGAAATATAAATATTTTTATGATTTTATTCATGAAAATTTAATAGTATAATTTAATATTAACCAAATTGGTAAGGTCCTTCGAAATAAGTGGCTCTTAGCTGAAGCTTGTCTAGCTTATGTAAATCCTGCCCTGGGACCAGCCGCTTAATTGGGCGAAAATGTTTCAGTCCTAATGTGTCCTGATTAAGCGGAATCGACTGTATAATATACTTAACAAAACATGAACTGCAAATAAACATTAATCTGTTTAAATGATTCATACGTAGCCGGACAGAAAACCCCCGGACAAAAAATCCCCGGACATATAACCCTCCGGACATAAAACCCCCGGACAAAAAAAACCCGGACAAGAAACCCCCACAAAACAGAATTTAGGATAAAAAAGCCGTCGAAAAAACAAGCGCGGATTTAATCTGTTTTATAGGGTATGAATTCAGTGTAAATTTATAACGTGCGTATAAATAAAAACGGATTTGCAGTGGTCTTTGGAATTTGAGGGCTTGTCTTCATTTGGTTCACACGATTAACAAATAATGCTGTCAAATCATAGGTTAGGTTAGGATGTGTCAAACGTTAACGCTAGTGTTTGCTATCATTTATAACGTTTCGACTTTTATAGTTCCAGTAATTAGATAAAAATTAGTAAATACAGTTTAATTAGTGGCACCGCGTGAATTAACATTGGTTTTTTCGCGTGGACAAAAAGTATTTATGATAACTGTCATTACCACACAGCGTGTGAACCAAATGAAGACAAGCCCTCAAATTCCAAAGGCCATTGCGAATCCGTTTTTATTTGTACGCACGTTATTTAGTTTAACTCAAATAAATGGCCACAAACAACAAAAACTTAAAATTATCTTTTAATCCTAAAATTAGCTAGTAAGCAGAAGGCATACAAAAATTTACAAATCCGTCTAAAGCAACTGTGCAACGATTTTATTGAGGGGGAACGTGATACTGAAAACTTTTTAAATGCTATTAGTAATAACATTAGACTGTAAAGTTCGTATTAGTATAGTAAAGTAAATTGATTAAAGTGATAAAATATTGACAAAAATAACTATTTTTTGCATTACTAATATTATAAATAATTAATTTTGTGTGGGTTTTTTTGTCCGGGGGTTTTTTGTCCGATGGGTTTTATGTCAGGGTTTTTTTTTTGTCCGGGGGTTTTTTGTCTGGGGGTTTTTTGTCCGGGGTTTTTTTGTCCTAGATTCGATTCATATACACACATAAAACAGTACGTAATAAACAGTACTATTAAAAAAACTGGTGAAACTGGAACTAAATGCATTTTCAAAATCAGAAAATAGTTTATTTACAGAATCTTCAAACTTTATTAAACATGGAATTGCAAAAGGTTTCGCAACGAGAACTTCAGGTGAGCAAAACTGCCGTGACAAAGCAAGCTCTTATCAAATTTTTTAATTACTAGGCCGTCGCCCAACAGGCCGGGTCCATTAGGACAGGTTCTACGGTGGATCCCAAACGAAGGGCTAGAGATTATGCCAGAGAAGGATACCGAGGTACCATGTATGTAGCAGAAACTAGGAATATGATGAAGGCCGAAGATAAACTGTTGGATGCTCGTATTGGTAAACATAACATTCAACGGGCAAGCAATAATCGAGATGAACCTGGGTATTCATACGTTATTAAAGGTCGTAAAATGAATTACTGAATTCATCAAAGGGGTGGAATTCAAATAAAATGAATTCTTGCATATAATTGATGTACAAAAAATCAATTATAAATAAATCATTAAGTAAAATTGTGTATTATTTCAAATATTAAGGAACAAAATATTTCTCTATCTGTTAAAATGTATATTTTCATATGATAATTGGTGGTACTTTAGTACACATGTCTTACTAGGTAAAACCTCATTTAAAAATTTTTCTGTTGACAGTATCTAAGTTGGAGTGCTTTGTGACCCAATCATTAATTGGACACAAACTGTTTGTATAATTGATGCTGTTACAATTATTTGTTATTAACGAATGCTTTTTGCGTGGTACATCTAATTAACAGATATATTTAATTGCTTACTTTAAAAGAGTATAAGAAATATTTTTGGGTCTGCAGGTTTGGTTTAGATTGCAACGGCTCGGTATGATGTACGTTGTGTTGTGTTTCTATTCTTTTTTATGTAGTAACTGGTAACTGGTTCGAAATCTAAGTATCGCTGAACTGATAAATAAAACGCTGTAGAGGTTTAAAACATTTATTGTGTAAAATACACCTAAAGAATAAAACTGCGGCTGCAGGCCGACTTGTCATTCTTTTACCCCCAGCATTCACCTGTACAGGTGTACACTGCACTGGGAAACTGCAGAAAACCTAGTCAGGGTAATATATCTTGAAAATTAGCTTGTAGAAAATCCCCCCCCCTCCCCGTACTATTGCTCTTATCAAACCACAACATGACGTCGAGGGAAACAGGAAAGAGTGTAATCTGGAGGAAAATCCTACAGGGGCGCCGGTCAATCCAGAGCGCTCTACTGAACGCGGGGAAAGGATGTATCGTCGAGGAAAATCCGTACAGGAGTGCCGGTCAATCCAGAGCGCTCTACTGAATGCGGTGAAAGAATGTATCGTCGAGGAAAATCCGTATAGGGGTGCCGGTCAATCCAGAGCGCTCTACTGAAGGCGGGGAAACGATGTATCGTCTAGGGAAAAATTCTACAGGGGCGCCGGTCAAGCCAGCTACCAGAGCGCTCTACTGAAGGCGGAGAAAGAATGTATCGTCGAGGAAAATCCGTATAGGGGTGCCGGTCAATCCAG
>JABXWE010054244.1:0-10718 GCA_014611495.1 Limonius californicus
CTTTTTGGTTCTGTTGTACACACATCGACCAAGGCGCTCACTGGGAGATTGCAAAAAATTAGTTAGGACGTTCGTCACACGAGCTCTTAAAACATTTCTTTTGTTATTAGGTAGTAACTCCAGAATGGTTTCAATGTTGGAAAGTACCCTACCCAGAGGGATTTCTTTGTTAGTAACGAATTTTCATTCGGAACATCCGATGAAACAAAAAACCAACATTGTGTTGGGTTTAAAAAAACCGCATAACTAAAATTTGTCACCCGTCGTTAATCCAAAAAAATCTTGATAAACTGTCAAGCATTTTAATCAATAACGGTTACCCGAAGGTTCTCATTAGAAAGTTACTGTTTAGTACTCCCCGTCCCTTTCCAGTGAACCAGCAACCGGCTGCACAAACAGATCAAATTTTCTATTTAAAACTTCCCTTCATTACCAATTTAACTTATAGTTTAATTAATGTTTTAAAGAGTGACCACATAAAAATTGCTAAATATAATTTAAAAACTGTCAATAACCTTTTTTCTAAGGTCAAATGCAAAACTCCTATGCTGATGAAGTCGAATGCCGTATATTCTATCGCATGTCTTGATTGTGATAAAAAATATATAGGTCAAACCAGTCAATGGTTAAAAAATCGACTAACTCAACATAGAAGTGATTGCAGAATTGGAAAAAATTCCTGCGCCTTAGCCATTCATTCTAATAGTTTAAACCATCAACCGGATTTCAATAATGTAAAGATTTTAGACATTGAGAACAACCATAAAGGCAGACTTTTTCTGGAAATGTTTCACATTTACAAAGAACCCATGAGCATGAATTCAAAAACGGATATAGATCAGCTTAGTGTTATTTATTCCCATGTCTTAGATATGGATTTGGATAATGGTTAGACTAGTGTTGTTTTTCTCAGTGCCGTCTCTGGACGGGAGGATTGTGATGGGCAATCAAGGGATTCCTTCTAATTAGGAGGGTTTCTTGTTGTGCGTTTGAATTTTCCCGCCCAGTGATAGTTTCTGTTTTACCTTAGGTTGGTGTTGTTGGTGACCTGGTTGTCATTGGCGCGTTTATAAACTAGTTTGTTATCACCACAAGAATTTGTACATGTGCAAATTGTATTTTAATATGTTGTTTGTAATTATTTATTAAATTATATTTTAACTCGGGACTGCAGTAATGTACACGCAGGTTTTACTATAATGTTCAGTAATTTGTAAATTAGTTATTCATGTGCTGCAAGTTTGTTTTAATAACCTCCCAGTTTGTAAGTATTACGTAGATCATACTGTGTTATTGAGGTTATCCTCGGCTTCTCATTTTGTTACAGTTTGCTCTGATGATGGAATAAAGTTTTTTCCGAAAGCTTAGCTAAATAAACAAAGGGTGGTTTAATTTCTTTGCCCTTGGTCGATTACCCCAACAATTTACATCTTAAAATTCATAATTTTTACGACCAAATACTCTCCTTCCGGATTTATATATATATATATATATATATAAGCCTAATAGCCTTACTGCGCCCACTCATCCCACTCCAAAATCTCGGCGTAATAAGAAGGTTAGACATATTGAATGGTAGTTGTGGCTGTGTGTAAAATAGATATCTAAACACTAAAACTAAGCTAAAAATAAATGGAGGGAATTTCTTTTGGAGATTTCAGTAATTAATTAATTATTTGTTCAAAATGATATAAAAATGGGTCAAACTGTTACTGAGTAAACTACATATGTTTTTACATGATGTAGTTAGTACAAAATCTCGTAATAAGCATTTATTTTGCAAAAAATAAGGTTTTAAAATTAGGAATCTTTTTCTATAACAGTTACAACATGAAAGCCTATAATGTTGTGTACATTGAAAATGCTTATTGCAAGTAAATACTAAGATAGTGCTTAGATAGATTAATTTTAAGCCTAAAATTGAAAGCAAGTGCTCTAAGAATTAAAAAACGAATAAGCAAGCCATAAAACTATTAAATTTGCGAAAATGGGAATGTTTCAAAACACAAAATTTTGTCAATTTAATAGTTGTACAGCTTGTTCTTTTGTTTTTAATTTCTTGAACCCTATTGCTTCCGGAACTGAAGTTTCGGAATTAATATTGTTCAGAAACTAAAGTTTCTAGCATTCTCAAAATTTTGTATATATTGGAATCAATAAGATAAAACAGGTCATTCTTTAAAGACTGGCCAATTTTAATGTAAAAATTTGGCAAGTATTGCAAGGCTGCTTGTTAAGAAAATTAACACGAGATACTGCAAGGTTGGTTAACTCTGTAAAATCAATAGTTTTGTTAATTTTAATGGCATAAATTAGCAATTAATTCCAATTTTGAGAAGGTACATTTCAAGGTTTTAGGTTATTTAAAGAATAATATTCACAAAATTTACTACAAATTAGAAATAGAAAGGAGTTTTATAAAATATATTTATTATAATACTAAACATTTACACAATTTGTACAAAAGTATTAAATAAAAATAAGTAAATGTAATAACAAGTTTAAGTTACAAATCTTGCAATTTTAAAAACAAGTAGAATTTAAAAGAATACAAGGTGTTGCAAAAAGTGATAATAAAATAGTTTCATATAGAAGATAATTGTACGTATTACTGTACAAAAACAAAGATTTACTTAAAAAGAAACTAAATGTTTTAAAGGAGCAATAATAATGAAATACACTTTAACAGTATCTTAATATATTGCTGATTTTGGACTTTATGACAAGCGAACTTCGTGACCTCAGATGTGGATACAGTATTTTGGCGTTCCTAATTTCCGGCAATGAAGGTAGCTTCTTTGAAGTTATATGACTTGCAAACGCACGATGTAATGCCGAAATGGAACTTGGTGTTCATCTTGACCGTTCTTGGACATCTGTAAATTACAAGTTCATAAATGAGATTTATGAGAAAATGTAGTGGAGAAATTATAAACAAATTTTATTTGCATGAAGATACAAACATATTTAGTTAGCAAAAGCAAATCTGCATAAACAGCTGCGCATTTTATCAAATTATGGTACCTTTGGCTAACTCGTTACTTTATAAGCCTCGTGATTTATGGAATAATAAGATTGGTGAAGATAAAAGAACAGTTTTTGTGTTGGCTGAACAAACATGCATTATATTTAATTTGGCGAGCAAAAATTTGAAAAGTCCTTGAAAGTTTTAAGTAATTTCAAGTAGTGTTTTAAAGAATTGGAAGAAAACAGGAATCTTTGGGAAAAACGGTCTTATTCGAAGTCATTTTTTTTTGGAAATGTTAAAACACTAGTGGCAAGACTTTTTATTATATTACCTCCGTTTTGAAATCTTCGTTTTCTTGGGGTGCGGAGACGTGGAGACCTACCAGCTATTTGATCAAGAATCCATTGTCTAAGAACTGGTAACGATTTATAGGATAATTGGGGTACACTTAGTGCATCTGGAATAAATTTAATAGAAGGGCAACTCCTATTTTCGATATATTCTCCGAAATAATCGGTAGCCGCCACTTCCTGCTCTTTGCTCCAGCGATTTGGAAAACTATTTACTGGTACAGCTGAAACAGATCTCAAATTAGCCAACAATGCAAAAACTACACACAGTACTAAAATAAGTTTTTAATTATAATTAGAGCATCAGTACTTTTAAGAATTTACAACACAAGAACACAACTCCTTTTTATACTACATACAAAAAGTGAACCGGCCGACATACCTTTTTCCCTGGTAGAGTCTATGGGACGATGGATACGAGCGTCTTTAAAACTTTGCTTTTTTTTACCAGAAGTTTTTGAAGATGCTTTCGGAAGCTGTGCGATCGATTTTGTTTGTCTTTTCTCTGAGGTAGTGGAACAATCCAAAAAGGATCGTAATTTTTCTCTTTGCGGAGTACGGCTGCACTTGCTTGTGGATTGCTGCGGAGAAAAACGTGCCTGCTCATCGTGAACATTATCAGCAATGTAAAGACGAGAATCAACGCCAGGCGACTCATCAGTAACAGGAGGAACACCAGGATCAACTGCAGCATCTCCTTGGGCATATTGTAATAATTTCACCACCTGTAAAAAGGGCTTATTGATGGTTTTCTGCATGTAAATGTTGGTGTGTATATCATCTGTATGACCTAAATGGCCAGCGAGGTTTCGAATTTGAGTAGCATCTCCCCCGTGGTGCGAAGCAGATGCAGTTGCCAAATGCTTCCTTAAGATAGTGGCACGTAAAGACTTGTGGTTTGCAGCACCGCATTTCACAGAAAACTCCCTAAAATAAATTCCGATATTTATACAAACCGGGCGTAAGCCTCCATCGCCAGGCAATCCAAACAAGTATGGATTAGAGTCTGGTACTCCAGCTCGTTCACGATGCGAAAGGAAGACATCGATGGCTTCTCTCATCCAATCAAATATAACCACGGAGACTGTTCTGTTTAACTTTCCACGTATAAGGTAAAGTTGCTCTGTGCTGGCCAAGTTCCGATCTTCGATGGACAACGACTCATAGTCTAGAGCCTAGAGCATTCTCATTCGCCCGTACCCTACTAGCGTAATCATCCAGTTCCATTCGCTCCATCTCCCCAGGCCGTCTTCTGTTTAAAATTATAATACTGCTCATTACATAGGCACCAAGAAGTTTCCAGGTGGAATAGGAAAATGATTTTTGCAAGGCCGACAAAGCTTTGGCACAGCATTTCCGTAAATACTTGGAAAGTTTATTAACATCGCTCGTGGTTGGAAGGACAATGTTCTTACGTCTCTGCAACTTTATCCGGTTCTCTTCAACCGTCTTGTTAATGACGGGGCAAGATACGCTTAAGAACAAGGGAAGGAAACTTTTGGCTTCCTCCAAAGCGACCTTATCGCCATCTTGAATGCACATCGCTTCATAATATGCAGCCACTTTTTAACTAGACCTGTCAATAACGTTGCGGTGAAAGGTGCCCGGTATATGCCAGATGTTTGAGAGAAACCTGCAATGTTCTGTATCGCCTCGACAACAGTGGCGTGCATGGCAGGTGTCATAAGAGATTGTACATTAGTCACAGCGGGATTCAGTTCACGGGCTTGAAGAAGCAGTCGCCCCAACTGCCGCAAGTTACAACGAATCATCCTATCGTGGTGCGTAGACAGACGAGGCATATTTAGAACACTGTTCATTTCCGTAGCGGATTGCCAGTCTGTCGTACATGATAGCTTCTGTGATGCTGTCGGGCCGCAAGAAAAGGTAGAACACGTCCTTTCAACACATCACTGGCTTCAACGTGGGTTCTTGCATGCATCTTTCGGGCAAGGGCACAGTAGTAATATTTATTCACATTTTCGGCTTTGCTGAAAGTAGCATCGCATTTTTGCATGTCGACTCAACTTGGTGGTCTGCAACACTGCAAAGCAAGGCGGACGCTGGAGAAAATGCCAACCATCCTGTTGTGAGTTTGGTCTTCTCGCAGGCACAATGATACCATTGTTGTAAGCTCGATTCGAGTTATACTCGGCTGCTCCCCTTCTCCTCAAAGACTGTAAAACTGCCTGTCGCACAGGGTGTCCTACGGAATAAAACCTTCAATTAACAATTTTCGATAATTGGTTTTCACCAGCAGATACTTAAATTTAAAAGATTTCTAAAAGGTGTATAGTAATGGAGATTCTTTAAGGAAATTGTTTATGCGAATATACCCGTAGACAAAGTTATGCAAGGAAATTTCAAGCTTAAAAATATCAAAAAATACCTTGTACCTTTGGGATAGCTCTTTAGTCGCTTGGCCACCTCCTCCTGTTTGTGTACTGCCTCAATGTGGTTAGGTAATTTGGCTAACAATTTCTTGCAGAAGATGCAGAATTGACGTCTACTTTTACGACCTCCTTCTTTACTAGGAACAAGTTCCTTGGCAGCGCAATGGTAACCGGGACGAGTCGTTGAAGTCTACATGATTGTGGGGCTCTTTCTGTCCTGAATTAGCGTCCGAAACGGGAACTGCTTCGGGGACATCTGTAACGGGAAACATTACATCAAATAATTTGCACGCTCTATACAACAAATTTTCGTTTACCTTCGTCAAACCGTTTTAACAAGTTTCGTCGTGCATTCTCCATCGCAAGCTTTGAAGTGCCTGCCATTGGGATTACTGCTTCGTTGGTGTTGGATCGGTTGTGATGGGAATTCAATAATTTGTGGGCAAGTGGCGTGACTAATAGGATTCAAGAAACTGGACCGTTTCATGTTTCATGGACTTGTTCACTGGCCATGGTACCATTTGTAACCTTGACAGAAAAGGCGGCAATAATGACCATTGAATTGGGATGGTATCCGGGAATTGTAAACACCGATCTTGATCAAATGCGCATGCGCCAAGCCACGATGTGTAATAATACCAACTCTTACTTCTGAGCATTTTCATTTATAAAAACGAATATCTAACCTAACTGTGCTTTAGGTTTTCGAGGCGTTCTAGGTATTATTTGAAATATCTAACGTCCTAATCTTTTACTTTCGATTTTCAAGGCGTTTTAAGCTATATTACGATTATGTTGCGAGGGAATGTGTGAATTGTGAACTAAAACAAAGAATACTTACAAAGTGTTTAGTTTTATAATCTAGTTGATATTATTGTGTTTGTGTTGTTGCATATTTAATTATCTTTTACTTAATTAATGAGTATTGCGATTTGGTTTGGCCTTTTTTATGTAGTAAATGTGTAGGTTTTTTTTTATATATTGCTGTGAATTTTATTTTTATTAATAAATATAATTGATGAAATCGTTGGGCGCAAAATTTTGAATTCTTTCAAAATTAATAAATCTAAATTGACATACAATAGCATCTAAATTGACTCTAATTTCTCAGGCTAAAGCTGGATCCGCAATTGACGCGTACGCGTCTCGCGTTTTTACGAGAACCAATAGGATGGCTGAATTTTTGAAACGACGCGTTTCAAGGTCAGTACGCCTCGAGTTGGTTTAATTTCAACTTTGGCGTACAAATTTGCGCGCAACCCAGGGCAGCCGTTGGTTCTGTTCAGTTTTGTTCAAAAATAATTTCTGAAACCGTTGTTGTCCCAATACGATAAGCATAACTTAATGACACCATACTATCTCCACTTGCCAGATACCTACAATATAACCAAAATTATTAAATGTAACCATAAAAACGGTTTAAATATTGTATTCAGCATACATACCTCAGTGTTAAAGATAATTTTAAAGAGGAGGGAATAGGCTTTCGACGATAGTTTGTTTTCATTATAGTTTCTTTTATCAGATCATGTAATCTGTCATACTGTTCTGGGCTCATTCGTACAAAATTAAAATACTTTTCTTTGTCTGTGGATTTAATTGTTAAGAATAGATTAATATAAAATCCGTGTTTCAGTCTATTATTTTCTGAAAAAATTGACCGAACGCCCTTCCTACCAAAAGAGTTCTTACGTTTCCTGTATCTACGATACAGATATAACAGGCACAGCTTTCTTTGTCGTATCTGTTGTAAATATGTAATTAATTCCACGTTCATTATTAACGGAATAAATATTTTAGGTTAGAAACGTCAACAAACGCACCGGAAAACGCTGCAAATGCGGATTGTCTTTTTAAAGCACGCGCACAAACGCTGGGTGCGCTTTACGCGTACGCGTCAAATGCGGATCCACCTTAAGGTGAATACGTGGCTTCCCTAATTTAGATAGGTTTATATGAATCAAATATAACATATAATATCATGAGCACATAAATAACTTTTGAACTTATCTTGAAAATCCAGTCCCGTTTGCGGCAATTTAGGCACCAATTCTCCGAAAACTGCTGATCTGTACATTCTTATTTCCTACGTTGAAGAGTTCCATTGTATCAGCCGGACTCGTTGAAATTCACAATGTCAGCTTCCAGTACGCAAATTTAAAGTTTAGTGGAATAAATCTCAGAAGCACTGTATTAATTACACTCAAATGTTCCAATTTAATTAAGGTAAGTTCTTTTTTATACGTAATTATTATTATATTAAATGAATGAATAAAAGAAATTTATAACACGTGGTTACTTTGTTTTTGGCCACAACTCATTAAAACGCAGCATATACAATAAACACTATTTATTAAATAAACAAATTCTGAGAGAATATTAAAAAACACACAGAAATGAAACAATGAACACAAAACAAATATAAAAAACATAAAACACACAAGAAAATAGTTTAAAATACACGCGACCGCTTCAAGCATCTGTGAATAACTCACTGCCCCTTGCTTGCACAACCCCCGCACAGGGGTTTACATCTTAAGGCGAGGGGTTTACATCTTAAGGCGAACGGGAGGTGCTGCCACCTTCTCGTTACACTCTCCCCCTCTAGATCGCATAAACGTCCTCGAATGCGATCTAGGAGCGATCCACCGTTCTCCTGCTGCACGTAGATCGAGTGTAGACATACTGCCTCCTTGTTTCTCTTCTTGGAGGAGATCATCGATTCGGGGTATCGGATATTTATCGGCTACCGTTATTGCATTAAGTTTTCGGCAGTCTATGCACAGCCGGAAAGCAGAGTTTTTCTTTGGAACCAAAATCGCTGGAGCTGCCCAAGGAGATTCACATGGTTCAATGATTCCTTCGGTTAAAAGCTTTTCTACTTCTGCTTTCAGCTGCTTCTTCTTTGCCGGAGGCATTCTGTAGGGGGGTACAAACGTCGGCTCGTGGTCACCTATTTCTATGCGGTGTTCGGAAAATGGTGTCGCTTCTCCTCCTGGACGAAACACATTCTCATTGGCGATTAGCTCGTTTAAACACTGCTTTTCGCTGATTGATAGCTTTATCTCTCCATCATCACGTAGTTTCACTTCTTTGCCATCACTCACTTCTGCGATCTGCAGTGCCTCCGCTTCCGGGCTTGGACCTGGTTCCGCTGTGTTTTCTTTTCCTTCATTACAACTTATATCTTCCATAAACTCATACATTGTTTCTGGATCGTCCGCGAAACACCATGTGCATTGACCGTGATTAATAATAATTCCGGCTCGTTGTAGGAAGTCAATACCCAGTAGTGTCCGATTATTCTGTAGATGTGGTAGAATCATCAATTCCATCGGTATAATCTTATGTATAATGTGGATTTCCACGTGGGCCACTAGAATATCCGTTTCCCTTCCTATTCCATCTGCATAGGCAATGGTAACTTTAGATGATGTAAAATCATAATTTAATGATCGTAGATAATCATATACACGCCTCCCTGCTATGCTAGCTTGAGCCCCTGAATCAGCGTAGGCAATCCCATCCCGTTCTAATAGTTTTATGGGTAGCAACGGTTTCACACATGGAGAGGTGGTAACGCAATCATCCATAATTGTTGTGTGATTGAGAAGAGTGGGGTTGAAATTGCGTGTTGAATTTGCATTGCAGATTGGGCAATTCGCACGTATTTTACCAGGAGACCCGCATCCGTAACACTTAAGTGATGAGAGGGCGTTTGTAGGTCCTCTTGGTGTCTCAGCGTTTTGTCCTATTTGCGCAGTCTGTTTTCGTTCGAGGATTCTACAATCTTCCGTAGTATGTCCAAAATTTCTACAGAAACTACAACGCGGGCGCACTTTATTCAATTTGGAACCCCAAATATTCTGCGATGTTGGCTCAGTTGTTTCTGTAGATTGCGGCTGATGTGAAAACGGCAATTCAGCGCGCGGCACTTCCCGCAAGAGTTGCTCCGCGTCGCGCGCGTGTTTAAGCAACGTCTCGTAAGTATGGAAGTCGTTACGCGGTACGCGTTTTCGAATCCGCCGATGTAAAAGACCGTACACCATATCGAGTTGCATGGGCTCGGTTGGGACATGTTCGTGAATATTGGCAAACAAAGCGCGAACGTTACTAATGTAAATGTCTGTAGGAGTACTTTCGCTTTGTTCTGTGGAAAATAATTCCCTATAAACTTGATAAGCGGGTTTCCGTGGCCCGAAAGAATTAGTAAGCGCTTCCTCCACCTCCGACCAGGATTTTATGGACGACTTAATCCCTTGCCACCAGGTAGCGGCGATTCCAGTTAGCAGCATTGAAAGTCCGCGAATCGCATTGTCGTCGGAAATGTTCATACATTCGCGGTAAGTGTTGACCGCGTCAAGAAACGCGGCAACGCTTTCATCGTTGCTTCCCGCAAAGCGCGTACTACATTTCGGGAAACTGCCCGAATGTAAAACAACCGCCGGCGTCGTAGACCGCGACGCTAGCGAATCCTGAAAGTCTCGTTGCATTCGCACAATTTGTTCTGTAAATTGCGCCTGCATACCCGTGAGCAGCATCTGGAGTTGCTCCGTTGTCATCTGCATGGCTGGAGCTGGATCTGTCATGACTGTCCGTGTAGGTGGACTGCACACACTTGGTACTTGCGGTTCGACACGACTTTTTATGCGTTCACTGCGACGCACGTTATCTTACATAAATATTTTCGCGTACGTTTATAACGGCGCGAAAGAATTTTGATTATTGTTTAATTAAATAAATTTTACACTAATAAAAAGGTCTATAAATGTTAATAAAACCACACACACAATAAGAAAAAGTAATTGTTCACATTAAAATTAAAGTCTTACAATGTTAATGTAGGGACGCTAGTTCTTTGATAAGTTAATATTGCGCACTAGTAGCAACACCAATATACGCGGTTTAAATTCGCACTTGCGCAGGAAAATTTCGCTTACCTCATAAAAGTAGAAGTGCACTGCTTAAAATGTTGAATTTACCGTTGGTTTGTTAGTGACGTCAGAG
>JABXWE010054252.1:0-15768 GCA_014611495.1 Limonius californicus
AATATAATATTAGCAAAAAATACATTTTGGTTTATACTATCAATCAGTTGTAATTACAGGGTGTTGGTGGTATACAAATATTAATTTAAATTTTGATTATAAGGCTGCACCAAAATTTAATTTTTAATTATACAATCGATACTGATAGCAGAATTGTGATTCATACAGATATTAATTAATTAATTTTGAATATAATATTAGCAAAAATACATTTTGGATTATGCTCTCAATCAATTGTAATTACATGGTGTTGGTGTGTACAAATATAATTTAATCTTTGATTATAAGGCTGCACCAAAATTTATTTTTTAATTATACAATCAATACTGATTGCAGAATTGTGGTTTATACAAATATAAATTTTAATTTTGAATATCATATTAGCAAAAAATACATTTTGGATTATGCTCTCAATCAATTGTAATTACAGGGTGTAGGTGTGTACAAATATTAATTTAAATTTTGATTGTAAGGCTGCACCAAAATTTAATTTTTAATTATACAATCAATACTGATAGCAGAATTGTGGTTTATACAGATATTAATTTTAATTTTGAATATAATATTAGTTTTATAAATTCTTGAAAATTCCACATCCTATAAATGCTGTTGTCTGTATCGAGCCACGATCGTTGATCAAAATTTAATTAAGAAAGTTTGCAGAGGTAGCTATTTGAAATACGGGAAACTCCAAACCTTTATTTTTCAAATTAGAACAAAATTCGAACCAGCTGAACGTGAAAGGTTAAATCAGGGGCCCGTAATCCGATTTTCGATTTAGAACGCCCCAAACAGCAAACTGACCGTAACTCTGCGTGAAAGGTTACCTAGGGCTAAAACAAAGGTGGCTTTTTTAATAAATTCCTGCTGAAAGCCTTTCAGGTTGGAAAACTAACGAGCGGTTATCATTCCATGTTCTACAAAAAACGAAATGAACGCTAATGAGAGCAGGAGATGATGGTTAATTTCTGTTTTCTCGTGAATTCCGCGGACGTTACGAATAGAAAAGGCACATTATGTGTTAGACGAGTACTTCAAGTGGAATGTATTTCTGTGAATAAAAGTTGCTTCAATTTATGATGCAATTAAAGCTCCAGGTATGGTTTTATGCGTTCCGCGTTTTTATAATTACTGAAGTTTATTCGATAGTGGAAATAGTAAAACGAAGTTCAAGAGGCAATTTTGAATAATTTAATGATTGCTGAAAACTTTCGTTTCGTTAAACCAGTAATCGTCAGAACAAAACCAAATTAAAGCAATCACGTAATGGCAATTATTTTAATGTAATTGTTTTTTGGTAGCTAATCATGCAATTTTGTTTTTGACTGCTTGTTTCGCAGGTTTTTCGTTTCTGTTACAAAAACCCTGTATAATAGCTATAATTATTATAGTCTGGTTAGCTACTAATCTTTAGGCAATCAAATTTTAATTAAATTAAACCTTGATGAAACCTCTTATGACACTTCCGTAATACAGTTGCCATCTTCCGTAGGAATTGATCAACTAAGACTGTCTAAAATAAGTTTGATTATGAAGTTAAGTTAATCACAATGGAAATTCACATTAGACTTACATACTTGAAACACCGTCTTAGTTCAATTCAAAAGATAATAATTAATAAGTCAACATAATATTGTTAACAATTTCAGATGTTTTAATTATTAATAATATTATTTTTACTTGAAGTAATCTTTTCGGGCTTAGATTACCTTGTCGTAGGATTGATTGATACTGACGATTCGCTAACGATTGCAGGTAGCATTATTAAAGCATAATGATGCTACCTGCAACGGTTAGCGATACGTCGGCTACAATCAGTTCTACGACGACGCGTTCTAGGCTCGAAGAGATGACTTCATTAGACACAAAGCGCGGAAGCCTGAAATTTCACATTATTCTTACATATTAATATATATTTATATGAATTTTAATGTAGTAATACAACAAACAATTAATTAATGAAATGTTCTATAAGAATTTTTTTTTAATTGGTAGAATACAGGAAATACGTTTTATTGACCCTCTTCGCTCCCATTTTCTTATAATATGGTTATTTACAAATTAGAGGATAATTTAAAAATCAGCATTTAAGAAAACAGATATTAAAATATTTTTCTTAGACGATACTATTGAAAATGATTCTCTACCCCTTAATATCTCAGTAACAAATAAGTTTAACACAAATTTTTAGTTTATTTAGTTTGACCTAGAGAACATGTCCCTAGAATAGCGCGATACAATTTGGAACACCCTGTAGAAATAACGACACTTAAGATATTAATTATTGTTAACTTCTACGCTGAAAGTCCTAGGTTCAATTCCCAGTATCGGAACATCGGGTTTTTAAAAAACGTTCTCAAACCAGCGATCTATTCTGCCTAGGAAAGTTTCGCTGAAGTAGAAGTGTTTACACTTCCCAAGGCTCGGAGCCCATGTTAAGCTGTAGGTCCTCTATGTTTGTAGGTACTAAAACGCGCAACACAGGCAGTAGCTATTGCTACATTTTGTAAAAAATAAAACACTATCATGACTGTATTAGGAAAAACATGAGTTCTGCTAAGATTTACGTTGTTGATTTATAATTATGCATAACTGCTATTTAATCACCTTAATATTTATGTTTATTTGCAGCTATTAAGCTCCCGTCTCCATGTTTTTCTGTGAAGTTTTCTTTTGTAATGAACGCTTCGAGCGACAAACGTATACGAGTATGTGCTGTAATAATGAATGTTTACGTTTAACTTCCATTAGTGTGGTTTCAGGTAACAAAAAAGTTGAGACAGTGGAAGGCATACGGAACAAATATATATGTGCCTACATATCTATACCAATTCACGCAAAAAGTAATTTCCTCTTGAGAAAATGTACTAAGTTTGTACAGAAAAATTCTTTTTTAAAGAACAAACTGTTTGAGCAACTGAAATAAACGACCATCTGAAAATAACTGAAAAAATTAATGAAATTTGTTTATTATATTTTTATCTTTTCCTTGATTACCTTCCTGATTTTTATTTTCGATTTATTTTTTTCACAATTTCCTATTTAATTCAATTAAAATATGTTTGTTTTCTGAATTCCATTAAACGCACTGAGAAATTCAAATATAATAAAAATATATGTTATTAATTTTACAGCTACTTTCAGCAGTTTGTTTATTTCAAACAGTTTGTACTTTAAAATAGAATTTTCACCAGAGAAAATTTACTAAGCATGTATAGAAAACAAGCTTAGTATACTTTCTCTGGTACAAATTACTTTCAGCGTGAATTTTTTTATACATATGTAGGTATCTATATGTTAATTCCGTATCCCTTCTATTGTCTCAACTTGTTCGTTGCCCGAACTCACTCTAATGGAAGCCAAACTTTAACGTACCCATTAGATACAGCGCACATTCGTATACATTTGTGGCTCCAAACTTTCATTATAAAAGTGAAGTGCAAGGAAAAATAGCTTATAACAATAAATCTAACAATATAAATAATAATTATTATTACAGTGTTTATTGCATTATAAAATAAACTCAATAGAGATTCTTGATAATACAGTTATGATAGGGGGTTAATTAACAATCATTGTTTATCTTAACCGACGTCATATCTACAGGGTGTTTCAAAACTGCAGGGCACTATTCTAGGGAAATGTGCTCTAGGTGAAAATACATAAAAATGTTTTATATAAACATATGTCTTAAACTTCTTTACTACCTACTAAGGGCGAAGATACATTTTGAATAGTAAAACAGTCAAAGTAAATGTTCGAAGTGGCCTCCGTTTTCTTGAAGCAGCATTTGGTACGTTTTATGACGCCAGGACTATTCTTAATACTTGCTGATACTTGCTAGTCTTACGTGCTAGTGGACGTAGAGTAAAGCAAAGACTTCGTTTAACCCCACAGAAAATAATCGAATAGCATTAGATAGGGTGATCGTGGTGGCCATAGAATGGGCAATTTCCACCAATATTTAAATAATCTGTATCAATATGTAAAAAGTGGGGTGGTACACCGGCAAGCATGAACCACATCCTCAGCCTTTTTGCTATCGGAGTACTTTTGAAGAGATTTATCATGTTTAGCTAACTTCTCAAACAAATGAATATTTGCGGTTGTCATAAAATCGACTAAAAATCAAGATCACTTGATTAATGTTTCACTTTTCGAAACGTATCTTTACCTTTTGATATTTCGGCAATAAATTAGTTTGGGACAAATATTTATACAATTTGTTTTGTTTAACTTTACCTACAGAACGTATCCCTAAAATAATGCTAAGCAGTTTGGAAACACCCTGTATATTACATCGGAACTGTCTAACTTGTAACGATTTCTTTAGTTATGACATTACGACGCTGATATTTAATTTGAGGAATACTTTCGTTCAAAAACTAAACGTTTAAAGCGCTCTTCGTCCCTCTTCAATAGTAAAATTTCGTTTCATCCCTTAGAATTCACTTTACACTCCCTAAGAAGGAAAACTTACTATCATATACATTCATGAAAATGTACATTCTATAACGTAAAAATGATTATTGCTATTTTGGGCAATCTGTTTGGAAAAAATATATTAAAACAGCCATTACAGGCATTTCATCCCTTAAAATCCACTTTCTACCAAACAAAAAAAACGAGAACAATATGTTTATTCTAAAAAAACCAAACTACCAGAGGAATACACCAACATAACAATATACAGAATGTTAAAACCAATAAAATATAAATCGGAGAAACGCGAAAATACAGAAATAGACTGGGTTTATCTCGATAATAGAACATTTTTTCCACATGATTACACTGTTTAATTCATAAAACGGAACAACAAATTACATTTATGATTATACAATCAATTTTAATTGCAGATTTGTGGTAAATGCAAATACGAATCTGAAGTTTGATTAGAAGTGTAATACAAAATGGCGTAATTTTATTCCAAAATATAATTACAGAATTTCAGTATACAAAGATTTATCTCAATTTCGATTATAAGTACTTCAAAAATTAATTTTTTGATTATACAATCAATTTTTATTGCATAGTTTTGCCGTATTGCAGAATTAATTTAAATTTGGATTAGATTTGTATCACAAAACTGCATTTTTAATTATTATCTTCTTCTTCGAGTGCTTTATCTCTGCTTTATCTCTTACGAGACGTAGCGACCTTCTCTCATATGCCTGTGTTGCGCGTTTAACGTGCCGCAGACATAGAAGACCTACAGCTTAACGTGGGCTCCGAACCACGGGAAGTGTAATTACACTTCTACTCCAGAAAAGATTTACTAGGCAGAATGCCTCGCTGGTTTGCCATTACCTGACGATGGAGAACGGCTATTAAAAATCTGATGTTCCGGTACTGGGAATTGAACCCAGGACCTTCGGGATAGAAGTCTATCGCACTAGCCTATAGGTCACGGTCGCCTCTAAATTATTATATTATGTATTTAATTATAGAATTTCAGTACATGCAAATATTCATTTCAAGTTTGATCATCACAGTGCCACAGATTACTGTTGTGATTATAGGTACAATCAATTTTCATTGCATAATTGTGGTATATAAATTTTTTTTATTCTTACTACCGCCCCTCCCCCCGGAATGGTTTTCGCATTACTTCAGGGGGGTGTGGGAGTCCCTTACATACTAGCTATTCATACAAAATGCACCCTAAACTTAACTTAAGTGAAATACGGTCGCCTCAGCCAGGATTTGAGCACGTGGACGATTGAAACGCATTTCACTCTGACCACGACTGACAGCGCTTGTTCGCACTGCCCCATCGAGGTCCCTATATACACATATTAATCTAGATTTTGATTAAAAATGTACCACAAATTTGCATTTTTAATTGTCATACAAAATTAAGTTGCTGAATTTCAGTACATGCAAAAATTTATTTCAATTTGGATTATAAGAGTGCCACATAGTACTGATGTGGTTATACCATCAATTTTCGTTGCAGAATATACCACAGTGTATACACATATTAATCTAAATTTTGATTAGAAATGTACCACAACATTGCATTTTTAATTATCGTATAACTAATCCGCAGTTCCATTACTCACTATCAACAACCAGAATACAAAACAGATTATTTACAAGCTACAACAATCCAAGTTGTTGAAAAGCTTACAACTCCAATCAACGTTTCGGCTGTTTACTGTCCACCGAGGCACAATCTAACTCAACATCTTTTACAACCGTTCTTCGAAACTCTAGGCCAGAAATTTATAGCAGGCGGGGATTTTAACGCCAAGCACACGCACTGGGGGTCGCGCTTAACAACAACCAAAGGCAGAGTGCTATTTAAACTTATTACAGATAACAATTATAAATTTCTCTCAACTGGTAGTCCAACCTATTGGCCGTCGGACCCAAACAAAATCCCAGACTTGCTAGACTTTCTTATTACAAATGGGCTCTCATCAAACTATATGGATGTCATCCCCAATTATGATCTCATGTCTGACCACTCGCCGATAATAGCCACTATTAGCACTACTGTCATCTACAAAATACCTAGTCCTTCCCTCACTAGCAGGAAAACTGACTGGGACAGCTTTAAGGATTATATTGAACAACACCTCAATAGAAGCATCAGCCTAAAAACTACAGAAGAAATAGAAACTGCAACAAACCATTTTACAACTATAGTACAGGAAGCGGGTTGGAACTCCACACCACAGCCAACAAATATAAAAATAAACAGTCCTAACATACCAAATGAAATCATGAAAATAGTGAAAGAAAAAAGACGGGCGAGAGCCAGATGGCAACACACCCATAGCATTGAAGATAAAAGAAGGTTTAATCAGTTAAATAATCAGCTTAGACATAAATTAAAATCTGTTAAGAATGAAACTTTTAAAACCTATCTGCAGTCACTAAATGCTCATGATAATTCAATTTGGAAAGCTACCAAGGGCATCAAACAGCCAAAAACTCATATTCCACCAATACGTGACCAAGGGAACTCGTGGTTAAAATCAGACAAGGAAAAGGCAGAAGCATTTGCAGACCACCTGGCTGAAGTTTTCCAACCAAATTCTAATGAGGTCGACCAGGATATAGAAGAAGAACTACAATCACCACTACAAATGTCTCCCCCGATACGCAAGATTACAGTCAACGAAATAAAGAACGAGATAAAGTGGCTGAAAAATAGAAAAGCACCAGGTCAAGACCTAATAACAACAAATATACTTAAACAACTGCCTGAACAAGGAATAAAATTTTTACAAATTCTATTTAATGGGATTCTGAGACTCACATACTGGCCGTTGCAGTTCAAATTCGCACAAATAATCCTTATTCCGAAACCCGGAAAACCCTCCAATGAAGTTAATTCCTACCGTCCTATTAGCCTACTCCCAACAATATCCAAGTTGCTTGAGAGATTAGTCCTGAGGCGTATTAATGAAAATTCAATGCAAGAAGCATGGCTGCCTGATCACCAATTTGGATTCAGACGGCAACACTCAACCATTCAACAATGCCACCGCCTAACAAACATCATCCAAACTACGCTACAAAGTAAAACATTCTGCACTGCAGCTTTCCTGGACGTAAGACAGGCATTTGATCGGGTGTGGCACAGAGGATTACAATATAAGATCAAGAAAACCTTTCCTTCTGACTATTATCTTCTATTACGATCATATCTCACACACAGAACCTTCCAAACAAGGATCAGTCAAGAGGTTTCCCAAATCAAAGAAATAAGTGCAGGAGTACCACAGGGGAGTGTCCTGGGACCTATGTTATACCTATTATTTACCTCTGACCTACCCACCACAGAATCAACTGAAATAGGTACATTCGCTGACGACACGGCGGTGCTCGCGTGTAATGAAAACCCGGTAGCAGCATCAGCTGCATTACAAACTCATCTAAACCAAATTGAACAATGGTTGCTCAAATGGAGAATTAGAGTCAACGAGACTAAGTCAACTCATGTTACATTCACGACAAAACATCAAGAATGCCCAGCCGTCACCCTTAATGGTACTATCCTCCCTCAGTCCACTGAAGTCAAATACCTGGGATTATACATTGACAAAAGATTGACATGGAAGACCCACATTAATAAGAAACGGAAGCAAATGGACTTAAAACTGAAGCAGATGTACTGGCTCATTGGGAAAAACTCCAATCTATCCCTAGAAAACAAAATATTATTATACAAGTCAATTATCAGACCAATCTGGACCTATGGCTGTCAGCTATGGGGTTGCGCAAGTCGATCGAATGTTGAAGTAATACAACGTTTTCAATCCAAAGCCATCCGTACTATGGCAGCCGCACCTTGGTACGTGACAAATCAGACACTCCATGTAGACCTCAACATCCCTTACGTGAAAGACGTAATCAAACAGTATGCTATTAAGCACCAAACAGCCCTGGAGCTTCACCCAAATGAAACTCTTCCACCACTGACAGAAGACCCCCAACTCAGACGCCTCCAGAAGAAGTGGCCAAAAGACCTAGCTGTTTAAAGGAGGGATGACTCCACTGGGAGTCTATCAATCAAGCCTAGTTATAATACAAAACATTAGCTCATAGAATGTACTAATATTCTGATTGCTAATAAACATATAATATAAATAAAAAAAAAAAAATTATCGTATAAAATTTAATTATAGTACACGCAAATATTTATATCAGCTTTGATTACAGGCGTGCCACAAACCACTTATATGATTATAGAATCAAATTTTATTGCAGGTTTCTGGTGTGTACAAATATTAAACTAAACGTTAGTATGAAGATAATAGAACGTTGCATTTTTAATTATATTACGAAACTATTGAATTAATTGGCAGACTTCCATATAATAGTATAATTCATCCCTTAAAATTTCTTTACGCACCCTAGGTAAAAAAAATTACCATCGTATGCATATATCAAAATATACTTTCTATAATTTAAAAATGATGTTTGCTATTTATGGCAATCTATTTGGAATAAGTATATTAAAACAGCCGCTATAAGTATTTCATCCCTTAAGATCCACTTTCTACCACCTAAAAACAAAAGAAATAAAAAAATTTCTAGAGAAATGCGCCACCATAACAATATACAGAATGTGTCAAAACCAACACATAACAATCGGAGAAACGCAAAAATACAAAAGTAGACAGGGTGTTGCATTACAAAGAAATCAGTTTATCTCGATAATGGAGTATTTTTTCCACATCACTACTCTGTCCATTTATTTTATATTTAAGTGCTAATTGTTAACCATCTTCCACTAGTTCAGCTAGTTTTCTTCATTTTACCAACTACTACCAAATGATTGTATTCTCATGATTATTCTTACAAGGAGCTTTCCCTTAAAAAAAGTAAGTAATCTAACTTTCGCGAATGGAGCTTTCTCTATTTATACTAGGTAGGACTTCTGTCAAAAGGTTTGCTTTGAGAAACTTAAAAAGTTTTGCTTACTAAGAGCTTTCGTTTCAGGAAAAGAGAAAGAAGAAGAAGAGAAATCTATTATCGATTACTTTCTGGTACCGCAAGAGGATTTGAGGCAAATAGAATATGTAATCGTAAGAAGAGGACCTGAGATAGGAAGCGACCACTACTTGTTAAAAATGATTATGAAGATAGAAAAAAAGAATCCAAAAGAGAAGAAAAGGAAGATAATAAAGGAAAGTATTAGAACGTACAGACTCAAAGAGGAAGAAACGAGGAAGAAGTATCAGGAAATAATAGAAAGGAAGCTGAGTAACGAATAAGAAGAAAAAGACGTGGAGCTATCTAAAACAAAGCATATTAGAAGCAGCAGAAGAAAGCTGTGAGATAACAAAAGTGAGCAATCAAGATACTAAGAAACGGCATGGTGGACAGAGGAAATAAAAGAAAAAGTGAAGCAGAAGAAAGAAAACTGGAGAAAGTATCTACAAACAAAGCAGAAAGAAGATTATGATAAATACAAGGACAAAGGAGAGGAAGTTAAAGATGAGGTAAAGAAAGCAAAACAGGAAGAATGGGTAAAATTTGGGGAAAAAATGAAGGACAACTATAGAGAAAACCAAAAACTGTTCTATAGCACTTTAAAGCAATTGAGACAAAAAAGAACCAATCGCTTGAAAAACATCAGAAATGAACAAGGGGAAATAGTGACGCAGGAAGAAGACATAATGGAACGATGGAGGAGACACTTTGAATACGTATTGGAAGACAGTGACGAAGAAAAAGAAGAGAGTGATATCGAAACCGAACAAAACGGAATGAAAGCAAATGAAGGTATAGATACCGAGATGATATCAGAGATGGAAATGGAAGAGGCAGTAAAAAAGATAAAATTAGGGAAAGCCGCCGGAAAAGATAAGATCTCAGCGGAAATGATAAAGTATATAGGAGAAGTAGGAAAAGGAAAAATCTTAACTTTAATGAATGACATAATCAAATCAAAAAAAGCACCAAAAGAATGGCAAACGGGGAATAGTACCTCTGTACAAAAAGGGTGATAGGGGTGATAGGGAATGCAACAATTATAGAGGTATTACGTTATTAAGCATAGTAAGCAAAGAATGGGCCAGAATCTGGGAAACACGACTCAAAAATAAGTTAGAAAATACGATAGCCGATAGTCAGTGTGGATTTACAACAGGAAGAGGAGCGCAGGACAACATATTTATACTCAGACAAATGGCAGAGAAAGCAATAAATAAGGGAAGAGAGGTCCATATGTGTTTTATAGACTTATGTAAGGTCTTCGACATGATTAGAAGAAAAGACATATGGAAGACGTTAGAGAATAGAGATATAAATACAACAGAAATAGACATGGTCAAGAGTTTGTACAACAAAACAACAAATATAGTAAGAACCAGAAATGAGGAATCAACGGAATTTGTAACAACAAGAGGTTTAAGACAAGGATGTGTGCTGAGCCCGTTATTATTCGCACTAATTATGGACGATGTAGTCAAGGAATGTACAAAGGTAACGGGGAAATATAAAATAGGAAGACGAAAAATGGAAATGGTACAAATATCAGAGTTACTCTACGCGGATGACTTGGTAATTTTAGCAGAATCAGAAAGAGAGCTTCAATATAATGTGGAACATACATCAGGGAAATGCAGAAAGTAAACATGAGAATTAATATAGAGAAGACAAAGACAATGATCGTGGGACCAACAGAAAGGAAACTTGAAATAACAATAGGAGGAAAGACAGTAGAACAAGTCACTAACTTTAAATATTTAGGGCCATGCATTAGCAGTAACGGAAAAATGGATGAGGAAATAAACGAAAGCACAGCCACAAGCGGAAAAAACTTTAATGCAATCAAAACTAGCTTCCTGGGTAAAGCACAAATACCAAAAGATACAAAAGTGGAAGTGGTGAAGAAAGTAGTATACCCTGCGTTGGTGTACGGAAGCGAATCTTGGCCAATCACAGACAAACAAAAGAAGAGAATCACAAGCACAGAAATGAGATTTCGGAGGAGAATAGAAGGAAAAACCAAACTGGATAAAATTAAAAATACAACTTATAGGGAACAACTGAAGATGAAAGCGGTAGATGAAGATGGTAGCAGAAAGACAGTTAGGTTGGTTGGGGCATACGTACAGAATGGGTGAGAATAGAATGGTAAAATAAATACTAGAAGCAAGACCGGAAGAGAAAACCCGAGTAGGAAGACCAAGAAATACATGGATTGGAGGTGTAAGAATAGCAGCGGAAGAAAGAGGAATAAACTGGAACACAGTGAGGCAAACAGCACAAGATAGGAAGGAGTGGAAGAAAAGGTGCCGGAAAAACGAAAATGGGGAAGGATGACAACCGACCGACACCAAGCCTTACACCGTCAAGGTAGAAAAGCTAAGGATTATGTATATATGTATGTAAGTGCTAATTGTTAACCATCTTCCACTAGGTCAGATAGTTTTTTTTTATTATACCAACTACTACGAAATGATTGTATTCTTATGATTATTCTTACAGGGAGCTTTCCCTTAAAAAAAGTAAGTAATCTAACTTTCGTGAATTGAGCTTTCTCTATCTATACTTGGTAGGACTTTTGTCAAAAGGTTTGCTTTGAGAAACTTAAAAGTTTTGCTTACTAAGAGCTTTCGTTTCAGGAAAAGATGTTTGCATAGTTATTTCTATAAGAAGATGTTTTATGGGTTATTGATACGTTTTGATCAGGGCATCAAGCTGTTCCAAAGGCTATTTTTGAGAATATTATTTGTTTGAGTTTATTCCTTATTTCTAAATAAGTAAAAGCTTTGATTTATTAAACGCCCCTTCAACATCAAGAAGTCTCGATGAATAAAACCACAGTCGAATTACACAAAATAGATTTAATGATGTTATAAGTTAACGTTTTTGAATCCACTGGGGTTCATCTTCAGACTACAATAAATATACACAATATTTCATGTGGACAGAAAAAGCCAGAATAAGCTTACCAAATAATTGAATAATTCCAAAAGCAAAAATCTGAGGGATTGTAGGGAAACATTTTTCAAATACAATAAAAAAATGTGTATACTTATGGTAGTCTGAAGATGAACCCCAGTGGGTTCGAAAACGTTAACTTATAACATCATTATATTTATTTTGTGGGATTCGACTGTGGTTTTATTCATCGAGTTATCTACCTTATCCCACTATGAGGCCTTTGGACATTAATGAGTTTATCAAGAAGTCTTTTAGAACTTATTTTAATAATTGATATCTTTGCTGATATCGTATGATATCAGCAAAGAATTCTGTACAGAAGCTACCATTTTGAAGGAGTATCTAATTATTATATGAAACGTCTTCTTTGAAATAAGTTTCCTTTAATGTTTACATTATTTTCCTCATATGATATTTACTTTCTGTATTTTCAAAAGTCCCCAGGGGTTGAAATTTTGAACATGACGATCACATTACATTTCCCCGGATGTGGGAAAATAAAATCTAAAAATGTTAGGGTTTAAATAACCAAATAGCGGAGCTCGTTATCTTGAAGTATTCCAGCATTTCAGCAGGACTGTTATCATAATGTGGTCATTAGCACCGCGAATGAGAAAAGTCGCGCTTTCCAACAAAAAAGCCCGAGAGAAACCTCTCGGAAAGCGATCAAAAATTAAAACCTGTTCGGCGCCCAACACCAAGAGCAAATTTGCGCCGCAAACGCAATACGGAGGCATAAAATAAAACATCGAGCAGCCGAGACAACTTTATGGTCCTCAATGAAAGGTTACTAAACTTTTGGATCTGATAAAGGATGCATATTTAGCTTCATTTCCATTTCATTAATCCGCTTCTAGCGTCTATTTTTGTTTTCGCAGTTGGCCGTAAACAAGCGCAGGGTGCTTTTGATGATTCATAAATGTAGGGCCTCCTAGAAACGTGGCAGTTAAATAATGCAGGCCATAAACGTCAAGAATTAGAAATATAGAAACGAGGGTAGCTCGGGCTTGGACACGTTAAATTCTGTATTAAAAGGGTCCTCCACCTCAACCACCTCCGCCGAAAGGTCTGCACCCCTTTCCGATCTCGATCCGTTCGCCGCCCGTGCATAATAAATACTTCGCCAAAAATTAATTTTTCCCCGAACGATTTGGAAAATAATGGTTTTTGCGTGCAAATGGAATGGCTCCACTGAACGTAAATGAGCTACACCTACTTATCCGAAAGCCAACAACCCCGTTCGACAAAACCATTGATCTGCGGAGAATAAAGGGTCGTGTTATAAACAATTGAGTTAGGTCGAAATTGAAATTAAGGGTCCAACTTCCAGACTGGCTGCATTAACGTGTTTGCTGCAGCAGAGTCCGTCAAAAATAATTGGTTAATTACTTTTTACGACTTCCTGCGAGACAGTAGAGCTGGCAAGTCGCAAATGCCTCAAAGAGACGCATTTCTTGCTCCTTTTGCAGTTTCCTCGTTTCAGCGCGCTGCAAAACTTCAGAACTCATATTTCCTTAGTTCGAAAATAAGTCCGGAAAATATAACGGGAAATTGTGAAATCTGCAAACTGTAATGAATAGCAATCACAAAAACGATTTCTTGAACGAAGAATATAAACATAAAAAAAACGATTTACTGGTTTATAACATTTTGATGATCTAAAAATCGATAAGTAAAACCATAAAACTGTATAAGAAACACGAACAGTTTAATGTCTTTGAATGGTCTGTAGGTAGGAAATTAATTGCAAGTTCAACAAATGAAAGAGAGGATTATAAGATATGCTAATTATGATAAATGGCAATTAGGAAGAATTATTTTTAGAACAAGTGATAAATTGTGGAATTTAAATATCTAATAATACAAAGAAATTAAACGTATGCTATATAGTATATACGATCGATGTTCTACATTTATTAGACAACCACATTTTGGCGGATGTACACAATTAAGGTTTCAAGGAAACGAATTAATATTTTTACTCAATATTTAAACATGAATGTTAAACATACCATAATAATAAGCTTAAGGAATGAGAAAATAATCAGTTAACTACAATAACTCCCGTAAATTCAACAGTTTTGGAGTAAATGCTACAATAAGGTTTTTGGAACAAATAGGAATATAGAATCTAATTATGTATAATTATAATCATAATCAAAATAAAATAAAACACAATGAAACTATTTCGTAGTTGTTTAGCATTTTAATATTTAATTAGGGAGTTTACTTTTGATACATGTGCATAGTGCATAGTTCTACAATAGTACGAATTAATAGTTTTAGCGAAAATATAGGATCATTTTTCACAATGTAATAAATAAGTGCCTTAAAATTGATAATTTCCGTTGAAGAACGATTTTCAATAGGTGAAACAAAATGATTGCTTAATTAATAAGAATAGCTGACAAAAATACGACAGAGAATTGTAAACTATGAAATTGTAATAAATAGTAATTAGACAAAATGGTTTTTGGAGTAAATGATAAAATAAAGTTTTCCGAATAAACAGTAATATTAGTTAATTATAACCAAATACAGTTATCAAGACAATTAAACTATTCCGTAGTCATTAACATTTTAATATTTATTTTCAGAATTTTCATTCTGTAGTTTATGATCCTCTTAAAGCAATGAATTAATAGCTTTCCGAAAATTAGAAGGAAGTATATTTTGCACAATGGAAAAAACATCAGTTTCAAGTTTTATAACCTGGGTAGAAAAACAATAAGCAACAGCTGAAACAAAATAATTAATCATAAGAATAACTAGCGAACATCCAAGCGAGAATTGTAATAAATTGTAATTGGAAAAAATGGCAATTGGAATAAATGACAAAATATCGAAAAACGATAAGAAAGCGGCACTCTTAAAATACATAGTGGTGACTTAACAATATTAATTTTGGAATTATACGAAAATCTAAAAGAAAATCGTAATATATTATAATTAGAAAGAATGGTTTTTCGAATAAATGCTATAATAAAGTTTTTGGAAAAACTATATTTTACTAAAACATAATAAAATGGCAGCTCTCAATATACTTAAAATATATCGTAGCCATTTAGCCATTTAATATTTATTTTAGGGATATAGTCCTGACGGACCTGCATAGTTTCTTTGGCACTGTAATAGTTCTAAAGAAACGAATTAATAGTTTAAAGAAAAATCAAGAAATGTTATTCACAATGCAATAAATATGTCCCTAAAATTATATATCTTGGATAGAAGAACAATAAACAACAGGAAATAAAATAATTAATTAATAAGAATAGTGCTCGAAAATCCAAAAGAAAATTGCTATATATTATAATTAGAAGAAACGGTTTTTGGAATAAATGCTAGTTTTTGGTTAAA
>JABXWE010054253.1:0-15096 GCA_014611495.1 Limonius californicus
AATAACGTAGATATTTTTAAGTGAAAATGCCAGCCGAATTTACACTTGACAGTTGTAGTTAAGATTAGCTTATAAATGACAACAAACAGCAAAAAAACAAATGAAAAAGTGGACTACCTACTTGATAAAAAAATCCAGAAACAATTGAAGAACTGGAGCAACGCATTACAGAAGTTTGCAGAAATATCACTCCAGAAACTTATGAAAATGTAAGGCAGGAATTTCATAACCGACTTTTTATGTGCCAAGAAGTGAATTGTGAACATTTTGAACACTTAAGTTCATTTCTTTTTGCTGTAATTCTTAGTTTTTTTAAATAGACTTCTTTATCTTCAAACATTTGTAATTTTGTGCTGGCTGAATATTTTTCTCTGAAACTCTAGGATCAGACGCAGAATTAAAAGACCTTTCAAATGAGGTGCCACTCGACCCCCCTTTTTATTTAAAATAAAAATTCAAAATGGCGCCCAGCCGCCATTTTAAACGATAGAAAATTTAATCATGGGCTAAAAAATAATATTTAATTTCCCATTAAAGCACACCAAATATTGTGGTAAAATATCAAGTCGTTCAAAAATTAGTTGGGGGGGGGTTACTTTATAGACACAGTGTACATCGGTCAACAACTCGGCAACGCACACCCAAAAGCAGTCAATTTCGACCATTTTTTTGCAGACCGGGATGGTGCTACAAAGTTTATGATACCTACATGTGTTCATATCTATAACTTAAATGTGTGGTATAACTATAAAAGTGATAACATTGATTTAGCGTTATTTTTTATAGTTAAGTACCATAAACATTTATAAAATATTTATTTACTCATCTGATTTTATACGACCAGGTATTGGACATTGTTCCGTAATGACAATTAATAATAGATATTTATACAAAAGCAAAACACAGAAAACATCGCTATTTTAGAGTGTATACAGGTTATTGACGACTTCAGTGAATGCTTGTATGAATAAATGAATGAAAATGTGCACATTATCAAATGGAATTTGATTACAGGTCAATTTTCTTGATGTTTGTCTTCTATTTTAATTTTTGTGTCTATCGAAACCTGTAATTTATTGCGTAAGTACAGACGCATGTACATGCGTTTTCTTATTATATCTTTTTTCCAAAATCAGACATTCAGATATCTGCTGTGATTATATATCGATCTGGATAGTTTGATGTCAGTTTGGACTGCTATACATCATGCACTGATTGGAGGATTATAAAGCAATTTAAATCTTCATAAATAGTAGTTTGCTTCGTTTCAATTGCATTTAAGTGAAACTCTTCATATGCGCGGTTCAATTCTAGTTATGCAATTTAGAAAATAAGTTAGGGTATGTTTTATAGGTTTATAATCGTTGATTGAGTAATTCTAAAGCAATTTCTAGAAAGTGTAATTGTGGAATTTAGTACTTCAAACGACTCTTTAAACGTGTTTAAATGATTCAACATAATTTTAGTGAAAAATTAGTTGATTTAAAAAACTGCTTCCATTTTTCGAGCACTAAGTACTGTTAACAGTAAAGTGCTCGTGAACACTGAGCACTCTGAAAAAGTGATTTCAAATCGCGAGCACACCGTTTTTTGAACATTTAATTAATGGAGAATCTATTGGGGGTAGAACTTCATTGAATTGATATGAGGTGATGAGTTATTAGGAAACGAATGTCACAATTTGCTGAATACATTATACAGGGTTATTCAGAAGGTGTCGTCCAAACGTTAAGGTGTAATCGGTGATGTTAAAATAAGTAAGAAATGCTAATAAACTTATGTCCGGTTCACAATTGTTTTCTAGTTATAACAATTTCTAATAAACGACATATACAATTACAAGAAATATTAAAAATAATTACAAATGTTCAAAATGTCTACCCTGTACTTGTATACAAAGTTGACAACGCCGATGCAGGGAATCTTGAACATTCCTCAACTGTTGAGGATCTCTTCGAATATCCGCAACGGGTTCATTTATTCAATGAAAATCATACCTGTTTTGAATTTCCGTTGCATAAACTTTTTCCTTTAATGCACCTCCCAAGTAAATATCTAATGGAGTAACATCAGGCGAACGAGCCGGCTATGCTACTGGACCTCCTCTTCCAATTCAGCGTTGTGGGAAATTATGATTTAGCCGAAAACATGACCGCCTACAATACCGGCCCAAATGTTAATTGAAGCGTTGTTGAGAAGCAGTTGTGAATGTAGAATGAGGGGTTTCGAAATCCCAGTGATGCATATTATGCCAGTTGTTGAGACTATTCCGTGTGAACTGCGATTCATCCGTCCAGAGAATTTGACTTAAAAATTCTGGATTGTTTGCGGTAGCATCTACCAACCATTGACAAATCTGTAGGCGCTTCAAATTATCACCATCATGTAGATTGTACATGTTGTATATGGTAAGGATATAAGCTGTTTCTGTTTAATGTACGCCAAACTGTCAACTGGGTAATACCTCGTCGATGGGTTTTGCTGCACTGCTTAAATAATGTCAGTATTGTTGTCCACGTTATTTCTGCCAACATGATGAGGTGGTCTGACCATACCTGTTTCATACAAATTTTGTTGCAACCGTTTAAATGTTCGGTGGTCTGGCTATCGCCGGTGAGAATACCTTCTCCGATATTCTACCACAGCTGCACGAGCACTCCCGTTGCAATAGCCATATACAAAATGCATTTCTGCAGACTCAAGTGCAGGAAATGGCTCCATCATTACCACACTTAGAAAACAACAATAATTCAAGCTTGAAACAACTTCTGTCTTAACAAATTAGCATTTGTTTGACTTATTTCCTATTATGACTTGATTCAACATAATAAAAACTAAGAAATCCTCTGTAACTATATTATTTACGGTTGGAAATAAGACTTGGGTTTATTAACATTTTTTGCTTCGTGTAGCATCCCACATCACACCCTTAAGTTTGGATCACACCGTTTGAATCACCCTGTATATTTCTTTTATTTTAGCAAAAATGCTCATAGTATTTTTTTTTATTTTATGTTATCGCCTTAAGTTTAATCTTTTAAATTTTTAGTTGCAAGGGTGTAATAAAAAGTTTGCGGGTGAAAAATGGTAAAATTTTATCTAAATTTTGAATATTAATAAAAATAACGGTTTTAATAATAGTTAACCAATATAAGTTTAACTGCTACTATATAGAAGAACGCTTCTTAAAATAAGACACTAATCGTGATTAAATATAATCACCGATTAGTCTCCATAAGAAATGTGTATGTAATCCATGGTAATGAGTCTTTAATCATTTACTAAATTTTACAACTTTTCGTATCTGAGAATACGAAAATGTCAATATTGCTTTAACAATGTAGGAGTGGTACTCATCTGGTACATATGCACATGGACTGCACTGAATGCACTCTATAAAAACATAAGTTGCCACAACTAGAGTGTTACTTGAAGAATTAGTGCTTCCGGATGGAATTGTATATATATTTTTTGCCATAATTACAACTTTTTTCTAAATCTCTTCCTAATATATTTTTTCAAAATTGGTGTTCAGATGCTTAACGGTGTTATTGTACCCATATATCAGCATACAATCTTCAAGTAAAAATGATGCCTTGCTAGTGAGACATTAAAGTGCTCGCGAGCCCTAAAATGCTTGCGAACCTTGTCGAGTGCTCGCGAGCACTTTTTGGGATTACCAAACACTAAGGGAACTCGGGGAGGCCTACATCCAAAGATGGATTGAAGAAGGCTGAAAGAAGAAGAAGAAGAACCATTGAACATCGATTTCAGAAAGTGTTCGCAAGCACAGTCCTCCCGAGTCCTTATAGTGCTTATTGTTAGACCTGTGCTAAGCACAGTGCTAAGGAACAGCTCGGGTTTTATTAAATATAGCCAAAGTTTTATAGATAAAACTAGAAGGTATAACATGCATGGATTCAGTGGGGATAACAGTCAAGTATTACATTTGTTTTTTGAAAACAGCCTTATTGAAATACAGTGCGATCAAAAATGAAGGGCACGTGCTTTCGACGTAGTCTCATTATTATCAGCAATACGTTTAGTTTTGCCCGCGAACCTGGTTTGTATCAATACTTACAGCCTCTGAGTTTATTCGCGGTGCGTGCCCATTTGGCTGTAAATTTAATTACTTTCATTTTGTGTGTTTGTTGTGTTTGTTTTTGTAATCCTAATAAAATAGCAGTTTCTTTTTAAAGTGAAAATTGACAATCAGTCTCTTTATAAGGTAAGACAGTCAAATGACAAAGTATTGTTTTGAATAAAGATAAAAAGTGCGTAATTTTAGGTTAACATGATGTTCACAGTAGAGCAGGATCAACTTATTTTATGGACCTACTTTCGATTCGGAGAACATGAGAAAAATGGTGTTTGGCAGTACTACTATTGTTCTTGCTTCTATCAGTTCCAAGAGCAATTTCCCAGTGAAGCTGTCGAGTATGAATTTAAAGTGAGCATCTACATTGTATTGTTTAAAGGTTTAATGAAAGCCTCATAAATTATGACATTACAGATATGACACTATTTAGCGCCGTTAGCATGGTTTCATGTGAGTGGCTACGTAAACTCCGAAAACTATCGTATGTGGTCAACCGAAAATCCTCATACATCTCAACAGACTTTTAAAATTGGGATTTGGATTGCAATATCGAGATAAAGAATAATTGGGAAATTTTCTTGATTGAAAACGTTGAGTACATTACCAGCCACTAATTTTAAGGCCATTTGTAAATTAACTCTATTGAATTTTAGCTTAGATTTTTCCAGCAAGATGGTGTAACGGTTCACTCAGCAGGTGCAATGTTCTAATTTTCTACCGACTTAACACCTTCCGACTAGTTTATGTTTGAACATCTTAAAAATGTTTTATGTGCATATCGTTTCACACAGTTGAGGAGTTGTAGGAGGCCACCGAGGGAGTTAGTAGCCATTTAAAAAAAATATGTAGAACATGGTTCATGTTTGTTTAGACAACGATGATGAGCAACTATTGTAAGCAACAATTTTACTCAATTTTTGATTTTAGTTATTTCATTTTTATGTAATCCGTAATATTAAGGTAATTAACTACTTTTTGATAGTACCGATATCTACATGAGACGGTCCATTTCAATGTCTCCAAAAACAATTTTTCTAATATTTTAAGTAGCCGAGATATCAAGGGATTCGTTTTATCAGGTTGTAAAATCATTCCTCTGTCTAGTAGATTTAAGTTTGAACCTGTATATTGAATGTGTAATAACAAACGTAAATTAGCGGATACTATCAAAGTACTCTTACGAACTGATTTTTATAAGATTGCAGTTGTATCTTGTTCAGGAATTTTAATAAGATTTATATTTTATTTTCCAATGGTCATTAAAAGGCAATTATTTTATCATTGTCGGCATGCAATTTTGATTAGAGACTTTAATGACATACATACATGTTATAATAATTTGCTGGTCTAACTCTCCACAATCGGTGCATACTAATTATCTGTAACATATACAGGGTTTATCTAATATTATACAAAAACGTTAGAGTACGGTATTTACTTTGAGGTACTGAGCAAACAATTCTAATACAGGTTTGTCTTTGGTTTGCTAGTTTCAGAATTAACTTAGTCAAAACTCTTAATTTATAATAGATAGCTTAAATCACAATAGTAGTTCTGTTATTACAGACCTATTTCAACATATTTTATTATAGAAGGGTAATTCAACCGTCTAAATATTCCCGCCGAATGGGAGCGTAGTCAATTCGGCGCATTGTGGGGGTGGCTTAGTGGTTGATGAGCTAGCCACACGTCATTTTACCGTGGTTCTGTCATTGTGTTCAGTTATATAATAAAGCACTAAAATGAACACTATGATTGAAAATCCAGCCAAGTGAAGTGCACGCAGTGATTCGTTTCCTCCATATAAAAAACCAAAACTTAAGGAAAAAGTACAGAAAAAAACTTATAGAGATCGGCGTTTCACGATTTCGGAAATGGCCGCAAATTTTGCTCAAATTTCAAGTACGGTATTGTATGAATTTGTTATGAACAGGCCACAGTGCTATACACGTTGTGTGAGGTGGGTGCCAAAAACGTTGACAGATGTTCACAAAAACTAGCAAATGTCCTCTGTACTGCCCTTCCTGCATTGCTACGAAACTGATCGCAATAAGTAGGGGAGGGTGGGGAACAGTGAACCACTTTTTTATTTACTTTTCTAAAAATTATTTTTTTAAATATTTCAAAAATAATATTGCACATCACACTTCAATGGTTTATACATCAGTTACATAGCATAAAACGTTTTAAAACATATTGCATTAAACCGATTATAATTATTTAAAAAAAAATGCATATTGGTTCAATGTACCCCATACCTGGGGTACGTTGAATCACTGCTTGGGGAACAATGAACTGGCATTGAAAAGCCATAAAAGAAGATTAAAAGTCCACAACTACGTTTTTTTACTTTATTTTTTTAATACGCAAGTAGCAATGTACTTAAATGTAAAATTCAGTAAAATTTATCGAACATTTAGATTCCCAAAGTTTATTCCGAAGGATAAATACGACTGCTGTCTTTTAGTCTGACCATGGTAATTAGGGCTAGGTAATAGCATTTTTATATCCGCTTCTGGCAACAGAGCTAAATCTGGTTCTGCTGGAAAAACAAAACTTCCAACTACCTTGGCACTTTTTCTTAAATAGGAGACTTCGTAATCTTTACCTTCACCTCTATCAGTAATTATCTTAGCTGCATAATACAAAACAATTTTATTATTTATTTCATCTCTTAAACATGTAAGCACAAAATCGTTTGCTTTTAAATTAGATTTATCGAATTCTTGAAAATTATCAAATACTTCTACGGAGATAACTTCGGAGGAGAACCTGAATCATATCCTTCATTGTCTCCTTCACTACTTTCCTCAAATGATACAAGCCGCATCTTGGTTTTGGCTAATCTGTTTTCTTTTTCTTCCTTTTGCCTTTTCTTTAATTTTTTTTTTCTTGTTCTTTTCCTCTTTGGCAGCTTCCATTTTCTGTTTAACTTCCGTCAATGCATTTTTTTCAGGAGTGTCGGTAGGGATTTTGGATCTTCCCTATTTTCTTGATGTTTTGGCTTTCCGTTCACCTGCCTTTGGATAGGGAACGATTTCCGCAACAGACATTTCTGGAAATGAACTGTTATACAGAGGTACAGTTTGGCTGTGGCTTGCTTTCTGGTGATTACTTTTTGGTGTTTGTGGTTCCTGGTGATCAGCCATTTTAGGTTGGGGCCTGTCCGTGACTGCACTCATCAAAAAATCAGAATCCTTAAACACATCTCGGTCAAAGGGGTATATCCCTGTCTTCTTGAATCCCGATATAATATTGGATAGTGTGAGTCCTCGTTTGTGAGCTACATTAACACAAGCTGCAACGTCATATATAGTCAATGGAGTGCCCCGCTTTTTTAACATAGCAGAGTTTAAAGCATTTGTATAGAAAGATTTAAATGGGAAGAAACAAGAAACATCGAGGGGTTGCAACTTGTGTGATGTATGAGGTGGTATTGTTAACACAGTGACACCATTATCTTTGGCTATATCTAGGGCATCGATTGAGAGATGGGAGTCATGGTTGCCATATATCAATAGAGATGGATTTTGTTTGCTGCTTTGTGAATGCTTCACGAAGTGCTTCATAACGTCAACAAACAGATTAGACTTCATCCATCCACTTTTAGTAGCCAGTGCCAACGTACCTGGTGGTGCTTCGTTTATCATAAATGATATAAAATGTACCCTAGGGAAGATAATCACTGATGGGAGAGCATTTCCTGTAGCACTCATACAACAACATGTCGTAACTAAAACCCCTCTGTCACCACTAGTGCTTTGATTAGCCTGCTTAATCCCTTTTTGTGTAAGTACTTTCTGCAAATTATCAGGAACTGTTGTTGTACCAGTTTCGTCTAGATTAAATATTCCCCAGTACCATCTGAAAATCGAACTTCTCTGTGCAGAATACGTTCCAAATTGTCAAAAAACATGTTAATGTTATGTTTATTGAACGATGTCGCTCGTGCAGTACTACAGCCTTCTGGTTTTCTAATTGAAATTTCAGGATTTCGTTTTTTAAATCCGTGCAGCCAATCAATTCCAGCCATTTCTTTAGCTTCCCAATTTTTTGGAATATCTAAACCATTCTTTTTTGTTACTTGATAAGCCAGTCGTCTGCACTGAACTGTGGTTAAACCAAAGCACATCTTCGACGACGTTGTGAGATATCCTACAAGTTCCTCTTCTTGAACAGCAGAAAAGATTTTTCTGTTGTGATAATTCGGTAAAAAGTTAGTAGTCGCAGGATTTTTGTGGGTGTACCTGCGTAACGTAGGATAAGGAATTCCAAAAGTTCTTGCAGCTTGTCAGATGGAGTATCCATTTCTAACACTTTCTACCGCAGCTTACATTTGTAGAGGATCATTGTGCCGCTCGGTTTTCCTTTTAGGAGTCCTAACCATTTTAAAAAACTGTAGAAGGAAACAAGTATTAACTGTGAAAACGATATTTTTGGATGGGGTACAGTGAACCACTGATTCACGGTGCCCCGTATAACTTTGGTTCATAGTACCCCACAAGCTTATTTTGCGTATTATACTAATTTTTAGGTTAATTGCTAAGATGAATCAAAAACAACTATTACAGTTGGCTAGGCAAAGTATTGTTATGTATTATGCTTCTAAAGTAAAATCCACAAGGTGTTCTTCTGTTGAATTGCAGTATTCAACAGAAACAACATAAAAATAGTTTGGGGACTCACCTTATATATACGAGGATGATTTGACGGGACGTGACACTCGACATGAAATACATGAGTTAGAGCATTAATCTTTTTTTATTTTTCAAGATATTCTCCTTGTACATCAATACACTTGTACCAGCGACGCTGAAGTGCCATTATGCCTGTTTTGTAATGATCTTCTTCAAGGCTACCAAAATATTGGTCCCTTGCAGTAATTACTTCTTCATCCGTCTTAAACTTCTTTCTGGCAAGGAAAAGTTTGAGCTTCGGGAATAGGTGTAAGTCACTCGGAGCAAGATCTGGCGAGTAAGGTGGGTGGGGGATAACCTGGAAGCCAAGTTGATCCAATTTCTCACGAACAATGCGACTGGTATGGGAAGGGGCATTTCATGACAAAAGAGCACCTTTTTTCGAGCCATTCTGGGTCTTTTTTCAGCAATTGCTGCTTTTAGTTGGTCCAAAAGTGCAGCATAATATGCTCCGGTGATAGTTTGGCCCTTTGTGAGATAGTCGATGAGAAGTATCCCCTTCGAATCCCAAAAAATCGTAGCCATTATCTTCCCGGCCGATGAAAACGACTTCGCCTTCTTTGGCGGGGGACTGCCATGATGTTTCCACTGTTCCGATTGGTGTTTTGATTCGGGAATGTAGTGATTAATCCAAGTTTCATCGACCGTAACAAAGCGGCGCAGAAGATTAACCTGATTCTTGTTAAACAGCTTCAAATTGTCGCTTGATGTTCGCATTCTTTTTCGTTTTTGATCAGCATTCAGCAAGCGCGGCAGCCATCTTGCTGACAGCTTAGACTTGCCTAATTCTACGTACAAAATGTGATGTATACGCTCAGTTGATACGCCTACGATCCTAGCTAGGTCGTCTATTTTTATTCTTCGATCCTTCAAAACAATATCATACACTCGATCGACTGTTTCCGGGGTTGTTACCGTTTTTGATGGTCCTGGTTGTTCATCATCTTCAATGCACAAATCACACGTTTAAATCGTGCGACCCACCGACAAATCGTTGTTTGCGAAGGAGCATTGTCACCCAATGTTTGCTGCATATCGGCCAAAATTTCAGTCGTGTTTAGCTTCTTAAAAAACAAATATTGAATCGCACCACGAATAGCGTTTTTATCCATTTTAGGATTTTCCATTTAAGCGTCGTCTTTAAACCGTTGTAATTTCTTAACTGAACGCCACAGATCAACTGAACTTCACCTGTCAGTATAAAAAAGATGGCGGAACTCGAAAATGATGTTCATTTGAACCGCTAGAGGGTACTAGTAGTCGAGTCTCACGTCCCGTCAAATCATCCTCGTATATGCACGGTACAACAGTAACCATTCGATTGTCGGATATTAACAGCAAATGAACAAAGAAAGAAACAGTTTAGCCAATTGTTTTCCACACTACATCGAAAACGGCTTTGTCAAACAATTTTTAAGTTGCCATTAATGCAAAAAATAAATGTTTTATCTCAAAATAAAACACGGTTTGTTTACAAAGCACACCTTAATGTAAGATAAGATACATAAAAAATACTAATAGAAATCGAAAAGGTTAATGTAGTTTTATGTGTTTTTTGAACACGTTTGACAATAAAATAAATCTAGAGGTTATACTATGGTGTCAGTAACTTTGTGTTTTATTAAACACTTTTTGTGATATTGTCTATAGCAGGTCCAGCACTTTACAGCAACATTAACTTTTGATACATAATGTGTACATATAAAATACAGTCCGCCATAGCTCAATATATTTTTAGGAAATAGGTTATCAATCAACTCCACACGTCATAATTTTTGGGATAGCTTTTTATACAGAATAAAATGTTAATATTATTCTGTCCGTCTTTCTTTATTTCATCATTTTCACTGATGATGTTTATCGGTACTTTCTGAGGAAGGCCGTATTGTATAAGCTTTCTATTTTCATTTATTATCACTTTTACTTGTTCTACTGTTTTGGTTTCAACAATTTTCCTCTTATTCATTACAGCATTTTTCTTCTGTTTCATTGTTTTAGGAAGGCTGCGTTCTGATTTTTTATTTTTATTCTCCAATCGTATCCGTTTTCTTTCTTCTGCAGCATTTTGCTTATCTATTTTGTCAAGCATTTTCTTTCGGTGAATTTCTTGCCATTTGTCACAAGTAACTACAAATGGAACTCTTTCAACAACCTTTTTTCCTTTCCAAACTGATGTTTTTGGCCATAATAGAATATCATCAATAGTATAGTCCAGATTTGCTTCGTTTGACTTCGGTGGAGTGCATGCGTTTTCATCAGTTTGGCACCCCTTACATTGCAAGAGGACAGAGGTGCTTCTTCATCAACTTTGGAAATGGAGTCCAGATTTTTTTTTGATTTCAGGACCATGCTTACTTTTTCTTCTATGGAGTCCAGATGCACTTCGTCTAAAGGTATATAGGGGCATACTTCTCTAATTAATTGCGCATTTAAATCATTAAAAATCATTGGAAGGTTTTCTATATCTAAATCTGTCGAATTCGCCATGCTATTGTTCTCAAAATCTTCTACGAAATGGTATTTATTACTACTTACTTTTTTCGCTTTAGATACGTCAATGTCTATATCAATATGATCAACGTTTTCGTGTTCCATATGGGAATTGCTAGAGTCAAGAATCAATGCGAACCAGACTAAAACTACAATAACATATAAGATTTTCAGTCATTGACACCGGCTGTTATCGTATCATTGACATGATGTCAACAACTGTCTACCCGCCATAAAAATTAGAAAAACTTACAACATTCATTCGATATGTTACATATCGGCATTATACCGCATGGCCATAAATATCTGTTATCACGTTACCTTTGGAATCAACATCGCTTATTAAAAGTGATGGATCCAACTAAACTAAACTGACATTCCTATCTATCAAAATTATGACAGATTGCAATAAGTAATGGAGTTAGAACAGGATATTTTTATAATCGAGTCGTATTTTAGAAATGGTGTCAATAATGATAATGAGTGGGTATATTCCATGGAAGCATGTGTTGAAGAATTTAGAGCCCAGTTTCCCTACCACCATGATGACCATGTTCTGCGACAGAAAATTAATAGGATTGTTGCACGTTTTCGACAATCCGGTAGCGTTATAAAAAGAAAAGGTTCAGGTAGGCCCCAAATTAACCAAGAAATTGTGGATGACATTCAGGAAAGAATTACTGAAAACCCCCGCATTTCGACACGAAAATTGTCAGCTGAAGGAGAAGTACCTTTAACTACTTGCCAGAATAGGATAGAACCTTTTTCAGCGACGAAGCCTGGTGTACCTTATCTGGATATGTAAATTCATAGAATTTTCGTTTTTGGAGTGCCGAAACCCCCACCAGTATGTGGAAACACTGCTTCATCCTGAAAAACTTAGTACCTATTTGGCTAGCCGTGTCCAGAAGACGACTGATTAGGCCTATATTTTTTAACACAATTAATGGACGACGCTACCGGGAAGAAATTTTAGCAAATGACTTGATGACGATGGAAATATTACGGCTATTATTTATTAAAATTTGGAGTTTATAAGGCAAACGTTTGGCAATAGAATTATTAGTAGATAGTAGATCATCCTTTCCCAGCACGTTCACCTGATCTTACGCCCTGTGATTTTTCAATTTTCGCGTACATTAAAGATAACATTTTTAAAAGGCAAATTAACAATCTAGAGGAGCTGAGGGAAGCCATCGTCGACTGTTGCAATAATATTGATCAACAAATGTTTCAGAATATTTTTGAAAGCAAAAAGAGGAGAGTTCAGCTTTGCATTGCAGAAAATGGTCATCATTTTCAACATTTGTTATAAAATACCTAAAAAAATAAAAACCAAAAATTACCTTTGCATTTTATTACATTACATACTAGATAATTATTGTAATTGAAATATACGATACTTAGTGCTAACCAACATTTATAAGTAGCTAATTTCATGGCTACCAGGATCACAGATATTTATGGCCACCCGGTATATGGAACCATAAAGTTCAAAATCTAAAAAAACAATGCGTACACAGTCATTGACACCCGGTGTCAATAACTGAATATCGTATTATTATATATTACAGTTATTGACATTCTTATAATTTACAAAACTGGTGCTTAGCCACTAGTTTTACGTTACTTTGATATATGTCTTGATATTTTCTCAATCAAAGAAGTTCATTACTACATACACTTTGTGTTTCTAAGTGTCATAACTATTACTGAAACATGCCGCCCAGCATAGCAAAACATTAATACTTACCTAAGAAAATGTAATCACAACTTACTTTCTACAGCCGCATTACAAGGATCATGAATACCAACCAAGAAAAACTAAAATTTACCAGCAGTCAGGCAAAACTCTAAACCCTGCGTTATTTAAGACAAAATATCACTAGAGACACCAAATTTCTTAATAAAACAACTTATTAACTGATGTGCCAATCACTATCGCAGTGTCAACAACTGCATCACTTACCCTACACCTCGGTAGAAAAGTCTTATAGCCCTCGGGCCTGCTACGTGCCTCGGGATCTAAACTTAGCCCTCAGCCTATAATAGTAGACTTTTCTACCTTGGTGTATAATATACTATTTCCTACTTCTTTTTCCGTAGAACGTTTAGAAGAAGTGTAGTTTCTTCCACGTCCATTCTTGTGTTGACTATGTGATATCTACAGTAGTTGGATAAATAATATTTTTGCATTTTTGCATTTATCTATAAGTGGTCCTCAATTTTCCAAGAGATGTAGAACTTTTTCTCGCTCCTGTATTTTCATAAACGAAAAACAAAATATTTGATACACTTGCCGGTCCATATTATCAACCAGCGCGTATTCTTGAACGCATCCTTTTCATATTTTTTTGTGCTGCGGTCTTGCAAATTCTGGTGGGTTCTTGTAAACATAGAACTTCGTAACGTAACCTTAAAACATTAAAACTAGTACCGCCAGGCCAGTTATGCGATAAATTCGTCAAGAGCAGAATGAATAGGTAATAGCGAAGATGGTGCTGAACTTGATTTAAAAAACAAGCAAAAACCAAATTTTCCCCCATTAATAATATTCGTTTTAAGTATGGCTTTACTACAGTGCTTGGCGAATGTTTGGAGTAATGTGTAATTTTTAAAGTAAGTTAAAATGAATATATGACATTTCTAATCACGAGTGAGGTCCATGTGGCCTCTAACAATAATAATTTTAGCACTAATGGGTTGCATTGCTGTTATTATTTTGGTTGAAACTGTTTTATGAACACATAATGTCGTACAGTGGCAATCAGTTCACTATGATTAATTACTATTACTATTATTCACTTCTGTGCACTATGAGTAGAAGGTATTATTCACTATCACTTGTCAACAGGTCTCTGGCTAGCTTCCTTTTTAATCTTGTGTGTAGTGTTTTTGAGCCCAATTGAAAGTATATTGCGCCATTGCATTGGTCTAGCTCTAGATTGTTGTAAAATTTCTTGGATATCTTGGTAATAAATTCTTGCACAGTGGGCATGTTAGTTTCTCTGTGTAGTTGTGTATTTCTCACGAACCATTGTGCATTGGTGGTGGTGCGCAATACTTTATTTTGTAGGATTTGTAATTTATTGATGTTCGTTTTCGATGTTGCGCTCCACACACAGCGGCCATACGTGAATATTGGCCTAATTATGCTTGTATATATTAGTATACCGCATTTTATTCTAAGCGTGGACTTTCTGTTGAAGATTGGATACAGCAGGTTCAGTCGAGCATACGATTCTGACAATTTTTTGTTGACATGGTAGCTCCAAGTCAGGCCTCGATCTAGGTATATACCTAGGTATTTAACGGAGCTGTTTTTATTTCAGTCAATTCGTGTGTTATTAATATTTATCCTTGGTGGATCACAGGGTCTGCGAAGTGTGAAAATTTTAGACTCACATTTGGTCGTGTTTATTTTAACGCGCCATTTTTCCATCTAATTATGTAGTTGATTCACCCCTAGTTGCAGATGGCGAACTGCTGGATGAATGTCTTGGTCTTGTGTGATGATGGCGGTATCATCCGCGTACCTGGCAAAGTTAGCAGCTGGTATTGTTGGGATATCGGACATAAATATATTAAAGAGTATTGGGCCCAATATCGAGCCTTGTGGAACACCGGCCTTGGCTTGTCGGGATGTAGAGACATATGATCCTACTTTGAAATTGTTATGTTATTTTCGAATTCCCCACTGTATATGAATAAATTTCTTAATTCATTTGTCGCGTCGTAAGAATTGGTTACGCTATTTTAATTACCGTTTGTATATTGGATATGCTTTTGGTTACATTGCGTCTTTAAAAA
>JABXWE010054255.1:0-14239 GCA_014611495.1 Limonius californicus
ATATATAGCAACGAAACAACAACAATTGCTAATCGTTTCTATATCAACGATTAATGACACAGATTACTTCGAAAAAGGGATTTCAATTTCCGTTTTTTGATATAATTTTCAGATTGTAGTACAGGTATAAAATAAGTTGTATTATAATGTACTATTACATGTCTAGAATCAATTACGGATATCTAAAATGGATTTATCGCATCAGAAACAAAAATGATATGTTTAATTGAAATATAAGATTGTTTTAAAATTGTTTTAATCAATATAGTCCGCTATAATGATAATGACATCTCACAATAATTGCAATGCACATTTTATACATGGTATTGATTTACAGTTGTTCCTCACTTACGGTTGTATGATTTCGTGAATATTTACACAGCCATATTATAAGAAGCACCAGCAGAAAATTATCCAACAAGACCTGAAGATGGCAAACGTGACTTTGCCGAAACGTCGTCAAGAGAACCACCCCGATGATTTCAAGAAATTTGGCTGTTTCTCTCAGGTTTAGAAAACCGCGAGGGCCGTATGGAAAAGGAATTATTGCTAATGAAGTGAATGTGCTGTCTCAATTAGCGATTGATCAAACCGAAGAGTTTGTCAAGGGTATGGTATTGATGATTGAATCATCAGAAAACATAAGTACCATGATTATAAATTCACATCTGCACAAACACTTCATTCTGGTGATGGTAATAAAGGATTAGACGTTTATTATAAGTAAATCCCTTACCAAACGTTTAAACAATGTGGACATGAATGAATGACTAGAAACGTATGGATTAATTTTAACACGTTGAGTATCTACGACTAGGTAACTAGTCCAAACGGTTTTTCCCCATACCCCAACTCTAGTATACTAGTCACAACTTACATTCAATTAGGGGTTCAATCGCGGGGTTTGTTTTAACACAATATTTTCAGAGACAGTGCCATTGGCTTGGAGACTGCTAAATATAAATTAGCTTCACATGACATCTAAACATCATAATAATAGAAAGATAAAAGTTAGTTACTAACAATAATCTTTGGGATATGGATGAAATCTCAAAATTGTCCGGCGGTAATCAAAATGTTAAAAAATATGTTCATTTTCTTCTTCTAATACTCTTTATTTTCCTCCTTGTTCTAAGATATTGGTCGTATGAACTATCAAACTTCGAATCATTCCAATTTGACTTTTATATACTTTGTCCAGCGCCTTGTCTTATTTGTTATTTTTTCTCCGTTTTGCAGGGGTTCCCGGGTCTGTTACTGAAATTTGATCTTTTTTAGTCTATACTATACTAAATCCTGTTTGCTCCTGCAGATCTTCAGTTTTCTATAGGCATCCGTTGTTCTGCATGTTCTGGATGATATCTTCCTAACATGCTCTAGATGTTTCCTGGCCTTCTTACATATTCATCATGTTAAAAGCAATAAATGATTATAAAATAGTATTCTTTTTTAATAACATCCTCTTTCTCCGATTGTGCTTCTTTTCCCAGTGTCTCTGAGGCTAACTTAGATCCCACAGCAAAGTTAAAATGGAGAATATAGGAAAATAGGCTCTTCAAAGATATGTTCAATTAACACCTACCTTCGTAAGCGATTTTATACACAATTTAATTTAATGAAATTAAAAGTAGTTATTCAAGTTCGTTAAATATGAAGCAGTAAGTTAACTCCTTTGATTGTGGAAAACGTATGTTATATTTATTTTTAAAATTAGTTATTCTCATAAAAATTAGGCACACACAATCGAAAAATTTACAATATGTGGCATGAAATTTTCTAAATTGATTACAAATACTTTACAGCATTAAGATTTTTCAGCTTTAATGGGTTTCTGTATAAAACGTTGAATGAAAGGACATAATAGATTGGGATCCACTGGAGCCTGGTCTCGCCGTTGAGTAAACCAGCTAACAGAAAGTCCCACACCAATAGCAACGATTGCCCCAATAAGGGTGTAGTAGTAGAAAGAGATCTCGAACAACCAAAAAGGTTCATCTTGCTCGGCGGAAAGAACAGCAGGCCTTCAGAAATTTAAATTGGAAATTACTTCAGAATACATTTTTGCAATATTTTTTCTTAATTCAATGCAATTAATTAAATGTTATTTTAAATTAATACTTACGTGGTTAATTCCACAGCGCCAGTTATATTTGTAGTACTAAAATAATCAACGCAACCATATGTATTCAGCAACTTTGGTAAATGCTTGATGGCCCCGCTGTATATGTAAAACTGATTTTTTATCATAATCAAACCAATAGCTCCAAGAGAACACAAACTTCCCCATATCGCGCCCTAGAAACATATTTAAAGTAATTTTAAAGCGTTCTTAGTTTAAATTAATGGTTACCGTTTCGTTTGCAAAAGGAAACATCATTCCCAATGTGAACAATCCCAAAAGTGGTCCCAGAATCATTCCGCTTAAGGTGATGGTCAATTCTAGGACAGCTCCGAGCTTTGCAACGATAAACACTAGACAGACACATATGATACCCAAAACTACCACGTTAGCTTTCATGATATTGCTGGCTTTTGCTTCTGAAGTTTTGGTGGACATGAACGGTGCCATAAAATCCGTGTAAATAATTCCAGAAAGGGAATTTAAGTAGGTAGATAAGGTACTGTAATTAATTTATTGTAAAATGGATTCTGTTTAACAGCGTAGAAAAGCGAAACAGGCGACTATACATTATCATGTCAAAAAATAGATAAACAGCATTGAAAATAAAGAAAACCATGTTGAACAAGTTTTTACTAACTCGCAGCAGCGTTGAATTTGATGATAACTTTACGTGTTTCAAATATAAAGGTTATCGGTAATTTTAAAACTTTTCACCTTTTCCGGGTGTTCTCATTGGTGGGCACTGGCTAGAGATCTAATAACAACCTGAACGCAATTATAAACATTTCTACAAGAAATGGTCCCGAGAGAAGGGTCTCTTCTGAAAACCGACACCGGATGGGACGCGAACTCTTGATATATCACTGGTAATGTGGTGAAATTGAAAGTCCAAGTTGTTCTTGTGAAATTACGGTTTACATTTTCTCTCGTAACTGAAAGACAATAATTAAGTTGGATAGTGCCTCAGCAAGAATCAAATAAAATGGGAATACCGTGTGATTTCCTTTTCGTTTCCTCTTTTAAACGTTCCCCTGAAGACCTGTCGTTCCATTGACGTCAGTCCAGCGATATCAGGCGTTTGTATTTTTTCCTCATTTTTATCCTCAGGGACATTGACCGAGTGTAAGTCTACCTGTCTTCTGGCTTCTCTCACCTCGACGATATTATTAAATAGTAGTAGAGATTGTAAGCAGTTACTATTTGTTTACAAATTGCTTCGATTTATGAAACCCAAAAGTAACTGAATAACCAATAAATATAGGTAACAACTTTCTGTTGCCAATTGTCTAATGTATTTAATAATTCCATTGTATTTGTGTTGTGAACTCAACTGATACTGATTATGCAGTTCCATTCCTTTTGTTTTAAATCTTACTGTAAACCTTGTAGCCAGTTGCGGTTTGAGCAACAGTTTCGGAAATCTGGAGATCTTCTCGTTATATGTTTAATTTTTGACAGGACCAACTCTGGGCTTGATTTAAACTTTGTTGGCTTGTAGATGCTCCAACCTGTTCTTATTTCATTTAATACATTTATAACCATTGTTTGTTGTTTTATGTATTTTCCTGCTTTGTGTATATTTTGTCAGGAAGGAAGAAGCGGAACAAGGTAGTAAGTTGTGGATCTTTGGCTCTTTCACGAGGATTTACGTTTGGATAGTGTCTACGCAAGAATCAAATAAAGTGGGAATACCGTGTGGTTTCCTTTAGTTTCCTCTTTTAAACGTTCCCGTGAAGACCTGTCGTTCCAGTAAGAATTCTATGCCGCAGGTTAACACTTTTGACTTTCAAAACACCTAGTTTCGTCGGTATTTTCTCCGTTATTCCGATTTCATAACCTGATGCGAGCTTTCGTTAAAAATTCTAGGACCAGACGTCATCCATTGACTTCAGTCCAGCGATATCAGCCGTTTGTATTTTTTCCTCGTTTTTATCCTCGGGGGCGTTGACCGAGTGTAAGTCTACCTGTCTTCTGGCTTCCTTCACCTCGACGCTGACTTAAGGAAACTATTAATATTATTAAATAGTAGTAGAGATGGTAAGCAGTGACTATTTGTTTACAAATTACTTCGTTTTATGAGACCCAAAAGTAGCTGAATAACCAAGAAATATAACAACTTTCTGTTGCCAATTGTCTAATGTATTTAATAATTACATTGTATTTGTGTTTTGAACTGAACTGATACTAACTATGCAGTTCCAATTCTTTTGTTTTAAAAATTACCGCAAACGTTGTAGCCAGTTGCGGTTTGAGCAACAGTTTCGGAAATCTGGAGATCTTTTCGTTATACAGGGTGTCTCAGAAAGAATGGGCCAGCGTTTAATCATAGATTCTTTAGGTAAAAATAAACCGATTAAACCTAATATACCTTAGGCAGAAAGTCCTTCCTTAAGAAGTTATAGGGCCTTAAAGTTCAATTTTTTATTTTTTCTTTTTTTTGCAATTTCCACAAATCTAAAGATATTTCTTTCAAATTTGGTACACCTACTTCTTATTATGCATTACAGTGACAGAATTATTTTCATTAACCAGACTTGACCGTAAGAGACACTTAACCTATCACTGCCTCCATATTCGTTATGTTGAGGCATTTTCATAAACAAAACAGAAATTAAAAATACAATTTCTATAACATCAACGTATTTAATTGACTTAGCATTGTTCTTTACTGTAGGTCACAAGCACTACCCATTGTTTTTGTGATCATGGCTACCAGATAATTGCACGTCGTAACGACAACCCAAAACTTGGACAAGCATTTTAAAGCAAACGGTTGCCTTTACGTGTATGAACTAAGAGTACCTTATTTTTGTAATTTTTAATCCTCTTTCAGAAAACAACCTAAAATTTTAAAATTATCTACTAATAACAAAGTTAGAGCTAATATAAGATTTGAGTGGTAGGTTAAGTGCCTCTTACGGTCAAGTTTGGTTAATGAAAAGAATTCTGTCACTGTATTGCATAATAGTAAGTACGTGTACCAAATTTCAAAGAAATATCTGTAGGTTTGTGGAAATTACAATAAAAAGACAAAATAAAAAATTGAACTTTAAGGCCCTATAACTTCTTAAGGAAGGACCTTCCCCGTAAGGTATATTAGGTTTAGTCGGTTTATTTTTTTCTAAAGAATCTATGATTGAACGCTGGCTCATTCTTTCTGAGACACCCTGTATAATATGTTAAATTTATGACGGACCAACTCTGCACCTGATTTAAACTTTGTTGGCTTGTAGATGCACCAACCTGTTCTTCTTTGTTTAGCCGTTTTCTACCCTACGGGTATAGGTCTCCTTCAAGCTTCTCCAACTTGTTCGATTCTGTGTCACCATGTACCAGTGCAAACCCGCTGTTCGTTTGATATCATCTATCCAGCGCATCTGTGGGCTTCCAACCCCTCTTCTCTGCCCCCAGGGTCTCCTTGTAATAATCCTATTGCTTCATTTTTCTTACCCTCTTGCAACCTGTTCTTATTTTATTTAATACATTTATAACCATGGTTTGTTATTGTATGTATTTTCCTTCTTTGTGTTTATTTTGTCAGCCGTATTGAAGCAAGGAAGAAGCGGAACAAGGTAGGGCCGACTCGCCGTAAGTTGGGGATCCTTGGCTCTTTCACGGGGATCTACCTATGAGACTTGAAAGGGTGGCGCCCACTTATTTTGACATACCTCGTACACCATATCAATAATGATTTTCTTCCGGTAATCGTGTTCTGCAATCCCTCCCTCCTCCCGGGTTATCCGAAGAACCTCTTTCATCGGTTTTGTTGAGGACTGAGGGAAACGTTCGATTGGCCCGTAATAAATAATGATGAATAATCAGTTAAAAAATAGCATTTGAAGAGTTAAACTCAATTGCGTAAAATGGAACATTGTAATAGTATTGGAGATAATGGTGCAGCAAGAGAATTAATAATTAAGAGCGAAGAAGAAGATAGAGGAAATAATGTACGAGCTATTAAAGTACTGCCCAAGGAAATAATAATAATTATATATTTTGTTGAAGATTTATAAAATATTATTAAATATATTGTAAAAATTAACAGCGAAGACAGTGACGTCAAACTACATCACTCAACAGTATGCAGTATTATTGTAATTTACTTTAAACGGACGTTTGATATGATAGACAGACAATAATCATGAAAAGATATCAATGTACGTCATACATATGATGATTCAGAATTTCCGACAGAAGAAAATCTTGCACGAAGAAAATAAAAAATAGGTAGAGTAAAGCAAGCGGACTTGATTCTTGAAACAGTAATCAGAAGATACTTATATTACTTATATACTTTATACTTTATATTTTTATATACTATAAATTTTATGTGGGAGATATAGTAAGAGAAAGCTAGGAGTAAAAAAATAAACGGAAGCATAGATATGTAAAAAACGTGAAAACAGGCAAGAACTTCTGTGTTTATAAATGGAAAATTAAGTAGGTGAGAACATCAAACCAAATAAATCGCCAGTTACGTCATGGAGTAAGTTCGAGTCGTAATAGGTTTAGATAGTAAAAGCAACGCAGAAGAAGAATCCCGTAGAAGAACGAAAACTGGCATCAAAGGTTTTCATAAATATGGGTATATGGTGACATTAACATTTTTCAGAAAAATAAATTAATATACAATATACGTCTTACGGTTATGAAATATGTAATATGACTGAGAAAAGTTAGGAATAGTTGAAAATACAATGGACTAATGACAAACGAGGCTGCCACGAGCAGAATCAGAATTTACCTTGAACTAAACGAGATAATTGAAGAGGAAGATATAATTAAGTTCTCAAAATTACTAACGAGCGTCTGATTAGGCTGACAAGAACACTTCATCACGAATAAAAGCCAAAGACGAAAAATATTAGTACGATGAAATATAAGACTTCTTGTGGAACTTCAAGAAAATGATAATGAGCAACAAGGGAAATCAAGCAACAGAAAGGAAGCAGACGGAGACAGATAGTTGACCGACTCGAGCTTTACCAAGGATTGTGTGCTTACAAGCAGAAGAAGTGATGATAATTCAACATTACCTAAATGCTGTACTAACAACCCCCGCTACGAATAAACCGCTAATTCCAGGTATTTTGCTAGCCACATCCATCACATAATATGGTAAAATTTGATCAACTTTCTTGATTCTTCCCGAAGATAAAGGATCGCAATCAAAATATTTGGCAAAGATTATCAAACCAGAGAAGCACAGGATTGTATTGGCAATAATAGTTCCGACGGCAAAAATTATTACTGCTCTAAAAATCAACATAACAATTATAATTTATGTCAGAAATTGCAGAGGATTACGTTTTAGCTCCTTTCACTGTCGGTATTGCCATTAATCGCTGAACAGTTGCTGGATTACAGCCCAGACCTGCTATTAAAGTTATTGTGTGGCCAACTACGACGCTCCAGAATGTTGTTCTAATGGTTGGATTTGGATCCATACTAGAAAGATCTACTTTAAGAAAATATGCAGGATTTTCAGCTGTCACTTACTTGAAAAACTCCAATCGATCTCCAAGCTCTGATTTCTCCCATATTTCTCGAAATCCACCAACAGAAATGGTTCCCATTATTAACACAAACCCCAGAGTTAGTAGTGTTATAGAAAATTGAAGAGTATCTGTCCAAACTACGGCTTTTAGACCACCAATTGTTGTATAAAATATGCACACAAACGAAACGACGACGGTTATTAGATAAAGATCAATTCCAGTTACTACAATTATAATTGTAACAGTTTTTTATGAACATTTCTAGTTAGGCTTACCTTGATTGAAAGCTAAAGCGGGCACGTAAATGACTACTGGTATATACAGAAATATTGCAAGAGCAAATAATGCAGATGCAATCAATCTGATTTTATAGCTAAATCGCATTTGAAGATATTCAAAGACACTATTGAGTTGAAGTTTATAAAAAACTGGCACGTGCATGTTATTCACGATTACAGTCGTAATTACCAGGGCGAAAGCCGTCATTACAAACTGCGTTCCGTTCATGTATATTTCAGCTGGCATTCCCAGAAGAGACACGCCTGAAAGATTGCTGAAATACATCATGCAATTTCATCATCTTTGGTTGAATTAGAAATTAGTGCAAAGATAATTACCTAGCTATTAAAGATATCGCCACAGGAAAACTATTCATATTTTTCCCACCATGTAAATAATCTTCAGTTGTACTCTGTTTATTACCGAAGCATCCATAATAAACTCCAATAGCGGCACTTAAACCAAACATTAGGACAAACAACGCATAATCCACCCAAGAAAATGTTAGGAATTCGTTGGATGCAAAACTTGTTGTGTCTGTTAAATTTTCAATATTCATTTTTTCACGAAAAAGTTTAGTTTTCAGGAAGGCTTAAGATGTGGTGATGTACGTCAACCGAAGAACGCACGACTGCAACAATTTTCAAATAAAAATGATTACTCACTTTATTTGATGTATAAATAGCATCGGAAGTAATTTGTCTAGTTTATTGGATAAACGTAGCGTGGTGTATTTAAAACATAACGTAGCACAACAAACTGCTTAATGCTTATATCTCAAATTAACATCACAACAAATGAGCGAAACATTCAAATAGTCTATATTTCAAAAATTTCCAATATCTGTAGGGGAGACCGGGTTTGGACACGGTAACAATGGACAGGTTCAAATTTCTTGCCCTAATGTGAATATTTACTGCCGCGACCGGTTGTACATGTTGGCAGCACTGCAAGAGACTAGTCGACAAAAGCATATGGCCACCCCTTCGTAATTGTTAGTTTTACAGAACATAATCGAATTCCGATTCCTCTGGAACTGATACTTTTCTGTACCATAGTTTAATGTTTTGTGTTTGGCGTTCCATTTGTATGGAACGGTAACTAGTAGGAATTTATTTATGCATGATTCAAAACGATGCAATATTGAGTTCAGATTTTATAGCCAGAAATATGTGATTACGTCATACAATGGACAGAGTGTCCATTGTATCCCCAAATACAATGGACAGAGTGTCCATTGTATCCCCGGCTGGCCGATATTTCTCTTAATGTTTAACACTGCCTTGCCTATTCCAGATCCACGGGAATTTAAAAGGGAAACTGATCGAACCTTTCTAGAAGGTGATTACAGCAGGCTGTGGAAGATGTCTTAGAGAATCGTGGGAGTTTGTGCCATGTGGCAGCCATTCGAAAAGCGACGGCTTTTTATGTAAAGAAAGCCAGAGAAATGGGCCTAGACACTTTGTCGTTTAAACTAAACTTTCATAGTAGACTGGTTTTCTCAGACTAAATGGAGGAAGCACTGGCGGAGTATTTACTAAAATGTTTAAAAATGTTTTATGGAGTGACACCGAACAAATGCAAACAAATAGCTTCACAATTTGCTGAAAAAACAAGCTAAAATTTCCTGAAACCTGGAAAGAAAAAGGTCAAGCTGGTAAAGACCGGTTCACGGGTTTTATGAAGAGGAACCCTACCTTATCCATTAAAAAACCTGATACAACTTCTCTTGTCAGAATGATTGCCTTCAACAAAACCACGGTAGGCGAATTCTTTGACAAATTGGACAAAGGCAAAGGAAGAAGTTTCAACCTTCCGATATATTTAATCTCGATGAAAGTGGACTGACGACTGTGCCACCGGTAGCAAAAGTAATTGGCCAAAAGGGTGAAAAGCAAGTTGGCCAAGTGACATTGAGAGAGCGAGGAGAACTAATCCAAGTGCGTATAATTTGTGCCAATGGCAATTCTTTACCTCCCGTGTTCGTTTTCCCACGTGTCCGCTTTGGCAAACAGCGAATGATGGCTGGGGCAGCAACTGGAGCCTTAGCACTTGTCCACAAATCTGGTTGGATGACCACCGAATACACGAGTCTAATCTCAGCCTGGAAGGTGTTAATTTCTGCCGAAACAATGGGATCACAATTTTGACACTTCCGCCTCACACATCTAACCGCTTACAACACCTGGACCGTTGCGTGTTTGGTCCTTTCAAAAAATACTGCAGTGAAGCAGTCCATTCATGGATGTTGGCCCATCCCAATCAAACCGTATCAATCTATGCGCTTCCTGAGCTGTGCTCCAAAGCTTGGGATCGAGCTCCTGAAAACTTGAAATCAGGTTTTCTGAAACGTGGTATCTCATCGTTTGATAGAAACATTTTTCAAAATCACGATTTTCTCTGCTCTGTCGTCTCAGATCGTCCAAATCCTTTTTCAGACCCTCTTTTTCCCAGCACTTCTTCGGAACCTGTCGAGTCAACATTGGAAGAAGCTGACAGAGACACTGTTGCTGTGGGACCCCCGTCACTGTTAACGGTCCTGCAGAGGCTCATACACCACCTAAGTCGAGTCATCAGTTTTCTACACCAATTGCTTCTATGTTGGCGCAGTTCATTTCTCCAGAACAAATAACTACATACCCAAAAGCTAAGCCAAGGAAGTTGACTAAGGGTGGTCAAAAGCATGGGAAGAGTACGATCGCCACAGATACACCGGAAAAGGAAGAACTTGAAGAAAAGTAGAAAATGAAGATGGCAAAGAAATCCAAGGTGGCGAAGAAAAAAGTATTTAAAGAAACAAATACAGTTTTTGAATAAGACTCCTCAGATGAAGACATGGAAGAAGTCATCACGAAGAATTCTTCTTCTGATTGGGAAGAGGACGACGAAAGTGACGAGTACCTTAAAAGCACCAACGAAGCTGTTGAAGGCGACTTCTTAATTGTAAAAGTTTTGTTGAAAAAAGGCAAGTTTGTGATGAATTTTGTGGCAAAAGTAGAAAGTAAGTTGCGAGACGGGTTTAAAGTAAAGTCTTACAAGAGGCTGCTTCGGTCCAATCGCTTTCAACCTACAGTTGAAGAAACTTCATTCGTGATTTTTTCACAAGTGATAGAAGACAAGCGTCCCAGATTCAAGGATATGTTGTATTTCAATACTGACCTGTCAGGATTCTGTCTGCATAACTTATTTTGATAACCTTCTGTACTTTTATATTTAGAAAACATGCTAATTAGAAAGATTTCTGTTACTTAATTGCATGTCCATACCATGTCCGGGTGCCGTCCAAACCATAGTTTGGACAGATGTTGTACCTCTAATTTCCAGCTGTTTTCTGAAAAAATTTTGCTATATGAAAGTTTATATTATAAGGAAATGAACTCTAAACATTAGTCCAAAAACCAAAACGATAAAATATTCATAAAAAAAATAAAAAATAAAACCGAAAAAGTGTCCAAACCATCCCCGGTCTCACCTACGTCACATAAAATAATAGCAAGTGTTTAAAACTTTGTCTTAAATTAACTGTTTTCAAAATCTAACATCTTTTTGATAGATAATATGATTTGTTAACTAGGTTTTATTGATTAAAGTTTAAACCTTTACTTAAAAACAATCTTCGTCTTCCTAAGCGTTCATAAGTAATATGCGCAAGACAAAATAATCCTAATGAAGGCCATGGGAAATTATTATAATAAAGGCTCCTGCAAATTCACCTTACGTTAACATGCTTTTGCCTGACCTTCACAAAGAAAACGTTTGTAGTAAGACTAGAGTAGGGGAATGTGGTGCACAGTGAGACAAAAAATACATTTTGCAATGCAGAATTTTTATTTTTCAAGATAGAACTTTTAACAAAATAAACACAAAAGATAGAGCTTTTTCCTAAACACTTATAATCAATTCATTTACTCATTGGTTAAATACAATGAAAATCGAATTTTTTTAAAAAAGCCTTCAGCTGTTGCACTGTTTACCATTAGTGGTACTCAGTGATACACCTGCGATGCAAAATAAAACTAGATATTTTTTCAGTATACGGTAAACGGTAAAATAATGAATTTTTATTGCAATTCATCTTATCGCGTGTTTAAGCCTTGAAAATTAATTACGAATCTAATAAGTAATAATATCAGATTGCCGTTTGGTAACGGATGGCAGTGGTTCAGGTAAAATGATTCTTATATCTCGTTTGTTAATTAACGCAGTGTCTTTCACATTCGGGAATAAGAAGGTATTCTCCACTTTACTGCTTTTTCTTAAACAGTCAACCTCCACATCGCCAGCCTCATCTGTTTCGGTTATAATCTTGCCTACATAGTGGACGTTGCCTGGAAAAGTGACAAAAATGAAACGGCCCTTCGTCAACTCCATGATCTCTGCGTTGAAATATGTTTGATCAGCATCTGGACTTTCTGGCTTCCAGTAGGTGGAATCATCTTTACATTCCAAACTTTGGCCACCTCGCTGTCCGTACTATCACTTTCAACTGAGTTTACAGCTTTTTTAAAGTTTTATTTTTCTTCGTACCACCAGAATCTCCCTCACTTAATTTAGCGAAATTCTTTTTCATTTTTGCCGCTTTAGCCTTTTCTTTTCCTTCCAATTCATTTATTTCAGGTGTGTCAGTTAAAATTTTACTCTAGCTTTTCTTGCGTGGTTCAACTTTCTCGGCCCAGCCTTCACCATCCAACACAAGCAGCGAACACTGGTCCAGGGTTTTTGTTGTTCAAATTAGTGTTGCAGTTAATTGTTGTTTGTTGTATTCAAATCTCGGTCACACGTAAGTAAACTTTATTTATTTATTTTTAATTATTTTAAATTATTTATAGTAGATTCCATAATTTTCCACAAGTGACATGGACGGTTATGTCAAACTTGTCAATTCAAATTAAAACTCAGCCTATTAACAAAAGATGTGTTATAAACAATTCAGCATCAACGACGCCATCTTTCGATTTTTCCACATAATTGGAATTTTTCGGAGAGTTTCACGATTTCTCGAACGTAAGTGGACGAAAACACTTTAAATATGTGAACACATTTATTTGAAACACGAAATTATTAACACAAATAGCAAATTTAGCGGAGCTGCAAATTAGCGTGGTCTCAGCTGCAAGATTTTATAGCAACTGACTTGTTTTACAAAACAAAACTCTTGAATTTTTCTGTGATTTGCCTAGTGACTACTAAATATATCATATCAATATTTTTTTGTGTCCCCAAGGAGCTCCTCCAATCAGGAAGAAGAAGCATTAAAATTGACCAAATTAATTACAAATATCTAAAAAGTACAATAACTTTCTTATCACTAAAATTACACAATAAATGAAATCACGAAACTATTTCTTAAAAAATGACAAAAATATTGATATCTCACACGGCATAATTCTTATAAAGCATTTGGAAATTGATAATTAAATTTACATTAAATTAGAAATGAATTATTAAAAACAATATCAATGTTAATCAAAATGTACACAAAGCTTCCGCACACACATAAGGACATTACTACAAACATATTTTTCCTAAAAGAAAAGTATTAAATTCACATTTTTACATTATTGTATCAAGCTGTCAAAATCATTACATTTTTACATATATTTGTTAAATTACAGCTCGAGGATGCACAAATAATGTTGAAAAGTATCCTGTGCTTTTCTTATGATGAATATCAACCAAAACAGCCAGCTTTACTACCAGGAACCAAGTTGTACAGCTATACGAAACCAAAATCAAGATCGGAAACATAAATTTACCTCGCATTTGACTTATATGTGGTTAAACAACCTATTTTCTTATAAGGTAGCTTAATGTAGCTTTATTTAGATTTAGCAATACGTTAAGATATCTCAATTAGAGCCTGTTGTTTACACAGCTATTTACATTTCTGTGTGTGTGTTACAACATGCTCTTTACGAAAGATTAATTTTTCTCATTCCTTATGCAAATTTCGTTATTAATCCTCGGAACACTAAGGGTGTTCTTCTTTGTATAATATTAGGGGTATTGTTTTCAGCTTGTCAGCTTCTTTTTCACCAACCATTATTTGCACCATTTCAACAGCTGGTGGTAAAATCAGATCTTGAGGAACTGTATGTGGTTTACTGGTTTTTGTAATTCGCAATGCTACTCGAAAACTGCTTTTTCATTAGTAATGGCTACTGATGTAAAAGTTTCTTTCTTTTGACAACGCTTCTCGACAAAGTACGCGCTGGAGTTTCTGGGAAATTCATTCATCTTAAATAAAACGAGCGTAGCTTGATGTGTATAATTTATATATATATATATATATATATATTGCTATGTTATTTACTCTATATTAATGTTAGTATTATAAATA
>JABXWE010054256.1:0-10819 GCA_014611495.1 Limonius californicus
AGAAAACGGTAAGATATTTCGGTGTTTCCCCAACACCTCAAGTACAATTACAGAAGGTTTCCATCCATCGTGGAAACTGTGTGTGGCCAAACCTCAACGGAAAACGGTGCTAGAAGAATGTCACGACCAGGCAGGACACTTGGGGGTCACGAAGACAATTTCCAGGATGTTGCAACATTATTACTTGCCAGGGATGCTTCGGGATGCCACACGTTACGTTCGATCCTGCAGAAATTGCCAGTTACACAAGCGGCCACAACAGCATCCAGCAGGAAGGATGTGCTGGTCCCGAGTCCAGGGGCCCTGGGAAATAGTAAGCACAGATTTAATAGGGCCCTTGACCAGATCGTCCAAGGGCCACATTTACTTACTTGTTTTCCAGGATCGTTTTACGAAGTGGGTGGAAGTGTACCCCTTGAGGAAGGCCACAGCACAAACAGTCACCCAGGCTTTCCAAGACAGAATCCTCTATCGCTTCGGGACTCCGAAAATCCTGATTTCAGACAACGGGCCGCAGTTCGCAAACAAGATCTTCCAAGCCATGACAGAAACGTACGATATTAAGCACCAGTTTACGCCGCCGTACACACCCCAGGCTAACCCTGTAGAAAGAGCCAATAAAATCATCGGCACGATGATAACGCAACTTTCACAGGGAAACCAGAAAACATGGGATGCCCACCTGCCGGAAGTGATGTTTGCAATCAACTCAGCGGTGCAGGAGTCCACAGGGTTTACACCAGCCATGCTGAACTACGGCAGTGAGTTATTGCCACCCAGGTCCCTCCGTGAACAGGCCGACCCAGAGATAGACGAGGATCGCCCTGCAAATTACAAGGCATATCAAGGTAAACTGAAAAAACTCCAGGAAATCTTTCAGATCGTGAAAGAAAACCTAGCCAAAGCGTTTGTCAAACAAAGCCACCACTACAACCTGCGACGGCGAGAGTGGAGACCGAAGGTGGGGGACATGGTGTACAGAAAAGAACATGTGCTATCCGACGCAGCCCGGGGCTTCATGGCGAAGCTCGCCCCCAAATATGCCGGACCTTACAAAGTAACAAAGGTTATTTCCCCAGTAATCGTAGAGTTACAGGATCCAGCAACCAAAAAACCCTTGGGGAGATCTCACGTGAAGGACCTCAAACCAGCACCAGAAGAGAGATCTCCTACCCCCTCCTAAAATCGAGGTGGGGGTACTGATAACATCCAGGCAAGGCGAGGTAGGAGGTCCGAGACACAGAGAAGAGCAGTGGTCATCATGGCTCGAGTGAAGCAAGACGTACGCAATCCCAGGTCTAGCCAGCGCCGATCCAGGCGAAAACCAAAGATAAGACCATGGAATCCAGCCCAGTACCTACCGCCGCAGCCGGTTGTGCGATCAATAGGTATGGTAGCAAAGGTGACGGTCGATGGAATTGGACCAACTACGCTGTCAATCCCATCCCCCAGCTCGAGCTACTCGCCCAACATCAGCCAGGCCCTATGTACGCCCATCCATGAAAACCTAGTGCAGAAGATGGAAAGGTTATTTGGGCCGTCTCCAACAACACCACCAGCAAGAGAGGTTACACTATACTACTCACCACCTCCCAGGACTCCCGAAACTACTGGCGTTCCCCTGACACCAGGAACACCGCCTGGGATGGATGTCGATGAGGGCCCGACAGAAACCAGAATCCCCGGCAGTTTAGTGGTAAATATGTCCCAGATACCTGCAGTCTACCCAGCGGCTCCTTCTACGTCCAGTTATCCACGAAGTCCGTACCAGGTGGAGCTGGTTCGTGATCGCCTTCACGAGGACGTTCGATTACCGGAACCTCCTATCCCGGTGAAGCCGATCCAAACGCGCAGAAGCAGAAGTCGTAAACGCAAGCCGAGAACAAAAGTATTCCTTGGACCAGGTTGTTTTGTTCGTATGCGTACCGACAGGATAGCAGGTCTAGACCTCTCCGAGTTTGCAACCCTGACATCTCCTGCAACATCAACTGCAATGGAACCAGAAACTACAAAGCCGACCACGCCCGAAGCTTGTTGAATGTTTAAATTTAAAGTTTATTGTGCTTACCAGAACGTATATTTTAATTTTCAGTTATTTTCTCCGGGGGGAGGATGTAATGTAACAGTGCCAAATGTGAATAAGTTTAATTATTTAGTAATAAGAACTAACGAAACTTGTAATTAACATTTGCAGGAAAATGGCGGCATCAGCTGTATTTTTAGGAAGATTTTTCCACCTCCTCTTTATACCAAGTTAGGGATTTTTACCACTTCCAGTGATCCTAATAAGAGTGGGAAGCCGCGCATGTTGGTAAACAATATGGCGGGTATAAAAGGAGCTGACCAGCCAGTTTTAGAGGAGATTCATTTAGATTCCTTTCCTTTCCAGTCACCAGAAGATTCCTTTAGAATCTTGCCAGTTTCCAGTTAGAAAAGAATCGATCCTGAAGTCAAACATCCAGTTTATTCAAAGTTATTTAACCTGAATTTTGTTTACCTGAGAAAAGTAATTTTCTGTGTCTTTTAAATTTTCATTTAGTTACAGATCCTGAAGCAGGTGTGGACAGTGTACTTCATAGCTGGGGCTTCGTTTCAGTTCGATTTACCTGCCGTTCATGAAGCTGCTTGCTTCGATCGTTTAACCTCCGATTTATCATCGTACCTGCAAAGGTGTACTTGAGGTACCTGTTTATTTGATTTTACCGTGAGTTATACCTGTAAAACTCTCATTTTGGACTTATTCCACTGGCGAATGTTGGTGAATACCCAACCTGACAGTTTAAAACAGTATTATAGGAGAGATTCCTCAGCGGCGGTGGTCGCCAGGGTTTCAAATACAATACTGTGCCCCTGTTTCCTTTTAATATATACTATCAGGTCGGCGAATGTCGACAAATACATATCTTAAAAGTAAAGAACATCAGATTGTCAAGTTATTACTGTTGGTGAGACCCAAATCGACCTCTAATTGCGAGACAATCTGAATTTCGTTCCGTTTGTTTGATTATTCAAATAGGTCTTGTTGTGGAGTAACTTCACACAGAATTAGCTTTGATTTACTCAGTTAGTTGCTTTGCTGTGTTCATTTCAATCCTGTCCCGATAAAGTAAGGTTTCCGTATCCCAGTACAGCCTTGCAAGGTACTTCCGATTTATTTTCTGATCTACGTTTAGATTTCGTTATTCTACGTTAAGTTACTAGTATTTACCTGCCTGATTTATTCGTTCGCAACGACACTCCTGTTTACCGTGACACTGTCTGCATCTTCTCAGGAAGTATTTGGTAAATATCAACCGTTTACAGCCTACAGAAAATTAATTCCGTTGGTTAGAAAGCACATGGTTTTTGTACTAACCTTGAAAATATAATTACCAGCAATCCGTTTCAGTTACTCTTTTTCCCAGAATTAAATCCTGATTTATTTTATTACCGTTATTTTCCCGAATCGTTTATTTAATTTCTTTTACTGACTTTAATCACCATTAATTTAGCTTATCAGAACCGAGTCAACAGCTGACCTGAATGTCGACAGCGCCGGTCACTCCTATGGATCACTGGAACTTCTGTTCAGTTTGACCTACCAGCAGCAGTTGAGCCTATTCACGGACTCCCGGTTATTCGATATAGTTGTACTTATAAAACTTGTAAATATTTTACTAGCTTTAATCAAACATTTTATTTATTATTGTACAAGCGGTAGGGTAATAAACATTTTATTTCACAAACGAACTCTGGTATACTCAACGAGCTACCTAGGTACAGAAATTTTGTAACGTTCCTGCCCATCCCGAGGGAGCAACGTCGCAGTTGTTTTCGTCGCAGTATTTGATGAGGTTACGGACCTCTGTAGGTGGCGCTTCTTCCGAATCCCCTGGGAAGTAAGCCGAGGCAACAACTACCTCTGTTTACCCCCAGTTGTCGGCACCACTGCTGTAGCTGCGACCAGATCTCTAGAAAGAAATTGTGTTAGGAGAATGCATTTTACAGTGGGCCTTACGAGCAGAGCTGCTCTAGGTGTTTCAATGCCCTTATTGTACATTGGCCTACCTGTTGTTGTAGCTAGTCTGCGGACTAGGCCTCTGTAGACATATGGCTCTTGTATTTAGCACAAAGTCTAGGTTGTTGGCGGTGAAAGTCCTATTCAGCACGTCTGAGGCGCCTTTACTGTGCTGTAGGTTCACCTGCAGGAAGGCGATCGTCGCCATTGCTTCTTTATTTATGGGTTTGGTCCCGAATCCGTCGGGGCGGGCGACAAGCTTCCCTTTCCCTCGGACTTTTCCGGGACCCTCCCTCCCTTCTTTAGTGGTGGGCGAGTTCCTTTCGGCCTCTTTCCCTTATCCTTTTCAGAAGGTTTTGAGGTAGATGGATTTCCTCCTTCCTTCGGGTTTTCCGGAAGTTTTGGGCGGTGATCTTCCTTGGGCCTTTTTGGTCGTATTGCCATTTCTCCAAATTTGTAGCTAATCTTGTAGCCACTCTTTTTGAGATTTTTGGCCGAAAGTTGGTCCATTGACAGGATTACGTATCTGGCCGTTCCTTCTTCCAATCTATGGAGAACCCTCCAGTCAGCTGTGTTTAGGCCTTCATTTTGACCTTTAACAAGCTTTAAGATTTTTCATTGTTGTCTATTTGACTGTTCGGAAAGTAGGCGTTCATGATTACCGCCTTTGGTAATTCCTTTTCGTCGACGGCCTTAAGTTCGGCCCCTTCCTATGGCTGTATTGTGGAGGCGACCAGGTGCTTTAGCCACTCCGCGGTGTCTTCGTTAGCACAGGTCATCATCAACCATCCAGCTTTGAACGTGTTGCCTAGAAATTTAGGTTTGATAGAGCCTTCCTCTAGGTCGACGATTGCTTGGAGTATGGCCTCTTGAATGGTCTTCATCTCCTCAATGGTGAGGTTAACCTCCGGGTATTTTAGGTGTGTAAACCCACCTTCTTGGATTCCAGGGCTTGTTTGAAGCTACCTGCAGGTTTAGGAGCCGCTGTCTTTTGCGGAACTACTGCCCCGCTTAAAGATGCGCTCTCCGTGGCTGCCATTGTCTTCTTGCCAGCCAATTCTGGGGTTGAGTCGCTTGATCTGACTCTTTTCGATCCCTTTCCGGTGATCTTGTACGGTTCTGTGGCTTTCGCTCGGGCGTCTTCTGGGGTGTGCCCATGCTCCAGCAGCCACTTGAACCGCTTTCTTGCGGCTCCACTCAGCCGCTTGTCTTTCAGCTGGAGCTTTGAGACAGTCTCCTCAAGCTGTTGATCAACGACCTCTGCCTTTTGTGAGGCGCTGTTTTCAGGGAGCGAGCTGCTTGAAGACGCCTCTATCTCCATAGGAATTAGGGGATCTTCTTCCCCTGTGGTGGCTGGAGAGTTAGTTCCCTCCTTTTCAATTTCTTTGGTCTCCATGTGAGTCCCACGAATAGCTAGGGAAATAAAAAGGGTCCGGGCGGTTAAGCTAAGACCCCCACACACACTCTTCCGCTCGCGAGACATGACCACGTCAGTGGAAAGAATGCACGGTATGGCGGAAGTGCAGGGCACTATCCGACGCCGTTTTTAACCCAGTGCAGACCCTTAACCACGACATGACAGTTGGACTGGGTAGCTTGGTTCGCGGTGCCGATTTTGATCCGCTACCAGCCAGCGCTATCAACGTCGCGAGCGGCCTTATCGTCAACACTAACCTTTGTGTCACTTACGATCATCCACCAGAAGGCCTACCTCCTATCCGCCACCTTGGGGACGCGCCCGGTAGGGAGCTACCCCCCGGGATTATTTCCAGATACAAGGTCAATTAAACATATGCAAAGCTGATTACTGCTATTTAATTTTATATACAGATATAGACATGGAAATACTAGAACTTCGAAGAGATTCAAACTTTTGGCACCGAACAATGTTACCAAAACTGATAGCATTTTGGGAATAATACGCTTTGGCACAATTAGGAGATCCTCGAATTCCCAGGGGGTTGAAAACTAGAGCTGATGATTCTAACCCAACAAAAAAACTTAAAACTGGATGAAATGTTTCCATATTATTTAATAGAAGTATTATTAGGTAATAGAAATTTCAAACTTGCACCAGCAAATTTGTATGAACCTTCACAAACCTGGATTACTAAAGTATTAGTGTTGTAGTAACAGCAGGGGACAATACATCATTGCCTTCAACTTCTACCTGTTCTACCCCAGTTATTCCTTCTCACTCTAGTGAATGTGCTTGTTTTATTATCATAATTTAGTAATTTCTTTTTTATTTTTACCAACTCCACGTAATGTTAGAGACCCGGCCGCGATCTTAAAAAATCTTAAATAAACAATGTTTTTAGCTCCCTTGTAGCCTTATTTAATTTAGTTTTATCTGTAGGGCTCGTGTTCTTCGCCAAATTTTACGTAGTCTGCGTTTACTTGTTAGTTTTTCCTAAACTAACGTGTTCGTATATTTTGTTTGTTTTACCTGATATACGACTAGGTTGCCATGCTGATTCTTGGATGGCTTTTGTCAGGTTATCTACAGCTTCATTTATTTCTATATCAGTTTTGAGTGAAATGTGAAGATCCAATTTGTTCTCAAGCAGTTCACGCAAATTATCCCAGCAAGTATATTTCATATAAAAAGATAATACGATGCAACAATAGTATTAGTTTGAATCTAATAATAGAAACAATAAAAAGCTAGGCTTTCCCCGATTTGTTGTACGGAATGGACAACTGAACACTCACAAAATATATGTATAGGAGAACACATTGTCTTAGTACAACGAATATGCACATATTGCTACAGAGACTCTAGCAGCCATTTGGTTCTCTAGAAACCAGCAACACAACAAAATCGTATTTGCTACGACAACAGTACAAGGTTTTAGCAAATACATACTACTCCTATTTTCCCTTTTTCCGCTGAAAAAACGAATTTTTCAGGCACAATAATCTCCCTTTCAGGTTCGCTCGTGTTTCATTTAAACACCTTCCTAGTAACACTGGCTTTTTTAAAATTGGCCAACGAATGGCCCCGTTTAATGCGAAAATGGTCCAGCATGGAATTTTCTATGCGTAGCTATGGATGGCCTGAACATGAGAAGCCAAGAATAATTTTCTTAACAGTAACTGTGCTAACAATAGCTGCAAGTAAACAGAATACCCATTTATAAACATGGGTGTTATGGTAATCTATATCCCTATTGCAGTCGAATATACCATGACAAAGGTAGATGGTGTACTGAAATCTCTCAAATGTAAAGGTAAAGATGTTGATTTCTTTGAATATCATTGCACAAGAGAACTGTATATGGAAATATTTTCAACTATTGGCTATTCTGTGTGGAAAGGTATTTTCCTGCAGGTAAATTTTAGTTAGTAGTGATGATTAAGTTTTATTTTGTTCAATTTGCAGATTGAAAACGTTTTAGTCACATTTGCTTGGTCTTTCAACGATATGTTTATAATGTTAATGAGTACTGCTCTAGCGCTCAGATTTAAACAAATTACAGCACGGTTGAAACTTTTAAATAGGAAATTCAAGGTAAGAGATATGTCGTGCTCTTAGCAGGAAAATAAAATTCAAGGATTTTACTAGGGTGATAATATAGATGTTTGGCGAGAGATTAGAGAAGATTATGACAGACTCAGTAAATTAACGAAACGAGTAGACGAGGCCCTTTCCTATATAATTTTAACTTCTTTCGCAAGCAACTTGTTCTTGATTCTTATGCAGCTTTTTAACAGCATACGGTTTGTAAAGTGGGCATCCAAAAAATCGCAAAATTACTAACAGATTGATTTTAGAAAAATGAAAAGTACACTAGAGAAGGTTTATTTCTTCTTTTCTTTTGGATTTCTAATTCTACGAACAGTTTGTGTGTCGCTGTATGGAGCTTGGATCTACGATGAAAGCAAGGAACCGTTGGCTTTATTAACTTCTGTTTCTTCAGATGTATATAATGTAGAGGTAAGGAAAGAGGAAAGAGAGAAAATTAAAATATCTTCAATCTTCTGTGCAAGGTCACACAAAGGTATCGCACCAAAGTTTTCCTGTAAAAACCATGTAAGCTAAGATTTTGTTGAAAATTATATGAAAATATTCTTTGTCATATTATTATAACTTTTCTTGTATCTAATCATGCACAAAAGGTTTACGATTATATTACTCATAAAAACAGTTAGAAATTAAAGCAAAACTATAAAAATACGGAGGAGACAGACTGACTCAAACACTAACGAAGATATTTAAAAAAAGTGAGAATGTAAGAGATATTCGACTAGAATTGGAATACAGCATATCTTATATCAATATTTAAAAGGAGAAATAAGAAAATATATTTGGAGAATTGTAAGAACTAAAATACAAGGAAATATGACATAGCATTGAGAAGAGCAGTGCGGGTTCAGAACACATCGCTCCTGGCTGGATAATATATTTTGTGTACGACAAATAGTACGAAAGAATGAAGACATGAAGATAAACTGAGAAAATCTGGTCAGAAATGCGAAGTCTCAACAAAATGATACCAGAGAGCATCGTAGGTGTCAAAGGAGAAGGATACAAATAGGAAACACAAAGTTACAAACACTTTTATGTGCGGACGACAAAGTGATCTTTGTAAAACAGATCATGGAATGCATAGTCGAAATACTAAAAGAGTAAGAGAAGAAAAAGGCTTCAAAATAAGCTCTGATGAAACACAATGCATGTGCATATGAGAGAACCAAAACGACATTTACATAAAGCACCACACTATTAAACACTGTGGTATATTCAAATATCTATGGTCAATTATCAAAAAGTACAGTACATACAAGAAATCAGCAATGGGATTATGATGGGAAAAGCAGCAATAAGGGCACTACACAGAATTATACGGAGTAAGGACCTGACAAAGAAAACAGAAAGACATATTTACGATGGCTCAGATTACCATAGTAGACAAATGGCGAACAGAAAAAAGATGGTAATCAGGTCTTTAATTACGAGAAATCTATAAAATCGTACCTTGAGATGGTGTGGACACGTTGAAAGGATGCCGGAGGAGAGATGGCCGAAAACCATACTTCATTGGAAACCACAAGGAAAACGAGGGCGCGGAAAACCACTCTTAAAATAGGAACACACAGATCAATAATATAACGTAAGAAAGACACCTTACACTGAGAAATTGGGAAGGGAGAAATTTTTAGAAGTTGAAGACAACGAAACCATGGAGGAAAAAGTGGAAGAAGACAAAGAAAAGCGCATTACAGTTTGGTATAACTTTCAATTAACTTACAAGCTTATAAGTTGCATGGGTTTTAGAGGAACGTTGGCACAGTACATTTGTGCGATACGGTACATTATCCATATAGATAGAATTGTACATGCTTCTGAAATAGTACGCTTGTATATGCACTTAAATGGCCCATTTTTTGTTTGTTTTTGGCAACGAAATTATATTCAAGCAGTTTTTATTTGAAAAATAAACACCTATTGCTTAAAATTTAAAGGTACAGGTAGTAATTTGTAAGCAGGTTTACAACCACGTACATGTTCAAAAATTCAAAAGGAAGCTGCTGTTGGTAAAACTTGTATTGTATTTTGTAACTTCTTTTAACAAAGGGTAAGTGGACCAACCTCAAAATTGCTTAAATCGGTTGTTCTGCTTTTAAAAAGCTCTTATTGCCCCAATGAAGATAGAAGAACATATTAAACCTGCATATTTATATATTATATACAGGATAATACACGGTAGAATATGAACCTGCCATTACAAAAAAGGGAAACCCAAAATATACAACACAAGATAAAGCTATATGTCAATTTTATTGACGGTATTAAGAGTCAGAGATGCCCGTTTTATATGTTTGGCAGTTTATACGACATAGTGCGGGGACGCCATCTTGCTGGTACCACATACATATGCCATCTTGTATTTAAATCCACTTCTTCATTTACTCATTTCAGTATCTTTGATATGTATTTTGGGTTGCCTATTATTGGAATTATAGGCTCGGGCTCTCCCACAGATCCACTCTCTAGATTAAATTATTTTCTAATATTTGAAATTAATTCATGACATATGAATTCATTTCTGATATGTGAAAATCTCCCGCACATAATAAAAATGGCATTCAATACTTGACCTACCATTCCAACGTGATTTTAAAATATATTTCAGTCTTCCTGGTTAATAAACTTTATAGTTTTACATTTACTACAATTTGACCTTTAAATATTTCAATATTTAAGGCATTAACTATATCAAATTGCGATTTTAAATGAAGTGAAATTGAAAATATTATTCAGGTACTTTACACGTAGTATTATGTAGAATTTAAACTCACATATTACGAATTTTCTATTTATTGTCTTTAATCTCTAGGGTGAAACCAAGAAATATTTTTACTTTACAGGAAAACCTAACAATCTGTTATATAATCTCGAAAACTGTAAACCACAGAATATTAAGTAATACCTTTTCAGGATGTGGTCTAGGATTTCTAATGCAGAAATAAATCGTATAAACACAAAACAATGTAAAGTTCGCTGTTTATGTTAATTATATTTTAAATGTCGTTTTTCATTAGTCTACCATCTGCAATAGAAACTCCAGGCCACATTGTGAAAATGTGCTTAATATTCTATGGTTTAGAAGTTTCCAGAGTTGCATATACCAGGCTAGGTTTTCCTGTAAAATAAATATATTTTTTGATTTCACTTTCTCTTCTTAGGGTGCTTTATCTCTTGCGAGACGTAGCGATCTTCTCTCCTATGCCTGTGTTGCGCGTTTAGAGTGCCACAGACATAGAGGACCTACAGCTTAACGTGGGCTCCGAACCACGGGAAGTGTAAACACTTCT
>JABXWE010054260.1:0-10647 GCA_014611495.1 Limonius californicus
TAGGATATTGAAAGGAGGGCAATTGTAATTGTGGCAGGTGAAAGAGATAAATTTGGTTTTTTTTATAATTAACTGTTAATAATTTCCAGTCAAACCATTTTTTTATTAACAACATATCCATTTCAGCCTCATGTTTTAGGTCTTCTCAAGTGTTTCCTTTACAGAAAATGGCGGTGTCGTCAGAGAAGGCGAGGACTTCCCTTTCGAAGGCAGTTCAAATAAAACATTTATGTATATTGTAAATAATATGGGGCCCAAGACGGTTCCTTGTGGTACTCCGCATTCTACTTTTGCCTTCTCACTAATAACATTTTCTATCTTTACGTCGTGTTCTCTGCTTTGTAGGTAAGATTTGAAGAGTTTGTTAGTAGTCCCTCGAATTCCCATGTTGTTTAGGGCTGACAGTAGTAGGTAGGTTCTAGTCCCCTTACAATTTATTGGTGTTTTATTGAAATTGATAGAGACATTTTTTACATTAATTTTAATATGAATAACAAATAGTTTGAATAGCTATATTAAATAATTAATTAACCAGTTAAGTAAGAATATCATTTTAATAATAATATTGTATTTGTTAACTGAAGCTTTCGATATTACCTTCTTATACAGACAAATATTAAAAATAAAACAGTTTTTAAGTTATGAAAGATAAGAAAAATATAAAAATAGTACTTGCACTTGTGGTTTTTAGTAATGAACTGCCAGTGTCGGTAGACCGGGATTGATTTCGTAAGAGCCGCCGTTACAGAATTCTCATTGAAAAGTTTTCAACAACCTTTTGAATTTGCGTTTGCAACATTTCAGTGAAACATTTTTTGCGAAATGTTGCAAACGCAACTTCAAATAATTAAGTACATTTGTACCCCGTTGAAACTTTCATTTTTTGAAAGTTGTTTGGTGTTAAATCGTCTTCTGTCAATTTAGGTGCCAAGCGAAAGTTTAAATTCTCTTGTAACTGTATTAACTCTCGAATATGGTTTGCATTAATTGTATCAATTGATACTTCTGCTGTAAACACCCTCGGCTCTGTTCGAACAGCCTACAGCTGCACAAGCCGGCATTTTGACCACACTGAAACGTAATAAAAAGAATATAAGTAGGTACTAATTACATAATTCAATTAACGTAGCAAAATAAAGTTCTAAAAAGAACTGATTTTTTGCTAACTATCAATAACAAAAATGCTAAAAACACGATTTAAAAGAATTCCACAATGCAATCGAACGTAAGCAACACACGAAATGGCAACATCATGACGCCAAGTGATCGCGTTAACCAATAGCGGCGAAGACATGTGTATCACGCCACTGTCCTGTATAAAGTCACTGTATGTTGTACATGGTAGAAGAGATATTGCCCATATAGCACAAAAACGTCCTATGTACGTACATAGGATGTCCCTTCATGGACGTTCGAACGTTCCATGGATGTCCATATAAGGTACACTGGACTTTATATGGACGTCCATGAAACGTTACTTTGGCACAACCTTGGACTATCAATGGACGTCCATCAAGGACGTCCATTGTACTTCTCCAAATGTACGTTTTATGTACGTCCATTAGCTGATAATTTACACTCGCTCCTTCCAAAGTAAAACAAAAATTTTTAGAACTGTAATTATTAATGAACATTTATTTAAAATAAAACTGTAATTCTCAAAAACATTTAAAAAAAACACTATAATAACTGAAAACATATACAGAAGATTAATCTTTTTTTTTTGTTCTCGTTCTTTGCTCTCTCCGCGCTCCTCTTCAACCACTTTTGAATTGTCGTTTCTGCGTCATTCATGGTACAATCTACGTTTTTCATTGCAGCACCTGAAAATGTACTTGTCTTTTGTTAAATAAAAGTAAATTAAAATCTACTTATTACCTGTGAACACATGTAAATAAACTGCTACCACTGCTACACACTTTCAATTCACAATTTACTGCAGAATTATTATAAGCAGGAGCAGACCGTACACCAACAACACAACAAAATAGCAACATGGCGTCACGTCACGGCTGCTGGCTGGTGCATTGCGCAGCTCGCTGCAATATCACACAGTGGTATCACATGACGGTCATTCGGTCTCGTGATTGGCAGTTCAGCGCATCGATTAAGTAGAAGGGTATTTTAGGGCGAAAGTAAACAAAACTTTACAAAAGAATAAATTTGTCTAATAATTTTTATACTGATGAAGGTTTTCGATGTTACGTAGCATTAATATTTTAAATTGCTTATTATATATTATTATAAAAAGTAGGTAAATGTCCATCAGTGGACGTCCATAGAACGTAAATATTACAACGTCCACTGGACGTTGTCTATAAAACGTTCTATGGACGTCCATTTAAGATCCATGGACATTCGTACCTTTAATGGACATGAAATGGACGTCCGTCGGACGTTGTGTGCTATATGGGTGGTGGTTCTGCCAAGATATGGAAAGAAGAGATAATTCCGGAAGAATGGACTGCAGGGCTTTTAACCATCCAAATGTTGATGGTCATCCTGTATAACGAATACTTCAACGAAAGGCAATTCTATTCTTATTATTACATGTTAAGTAAATTGAGATAAGATTTAAGCTACAAAAATTTTAATTCTTTTGATCTGTGAACTGTTTTAACCGAGTTGACACCGCCCGAGCATCAATAGTCAACTATTCTTTGATTCATCTTGTATCAGGAGGGAAAGTAGTTCAAATGACATCATCACTTCTTAAGTTACTCAATCTGAAAGAATATTTTGACAGTCCTGCGAACTGTTCTAGATAACAAAGCGTTGTTAAAAAAGTATTTGAGTACCTAACACTAATAATATTTTTTAGTATTACTCTTTTCCACTATAAAGGTGAGGTATATTCCCATATTTTTACAATTACATTTTAGTACTTCTAAATTGATTTCACAGCAGAACGTGTGTATATCGACATGGATACCTTAACTGATATGAATGAAGATGTTAAACCCGTTGTTACCAGTGTAACTTCGTTATCAAACCTTGCAGAATCTGCGTACGATATCTGGCATCAAACCAAAATCAATGAAGAATTACCTCCGAGTGAGTTGGAAACGAACGGTAAATTTACGGTTATGATCTAACGTAATTTTAATCTTATTTTTGATTATGGTCGGGAACAGTTTACATGTACATGGGGATAAGATGATTGGTCCGTAATTCTGTGCGAGTTCCTTTTTTCCCTTCTTAAATAGCAATATTTATTGATTTTTTCCATCGGGATGCTAGCACTTCTCTTAGAATATTCTTATGAGTTGGAGCATTTCCGGTGTTGCATCCGTGTATTAGTTATACCATCATCTCCTGGAGGCCCGTCCTTCTTTAATTTGTTTATGGCTGCCTTTTTATTTTCATTTTTATGTAAGTCATTCAGTTTCAGCCGTTGTTTATTCTCTTTTCGTTTGTTTAGTCAACCCTGTTTTTTCTATTATAGTTTGTATTTGTTGCTTTTGCCCTTTTCTAATGTCTTTTCTTATTTCTGATTTTGTTAATTTGTTTACTTCTATTTAATATTCCTGATCTCTTTTTCAACTGTGCTTGTTCCTTTATTGACTTTTTCGTTGCATCGGTCAATTTCTTTTCTTTGATAGTTTCTTCCTGACCTTGTGCATTTTTTCTTGCCTTTCTACGTGGCTGAACATTTCTTGTACTCCTTTTTTTCTTTTATTATTTGTATGTCTTCTGTCCTGAAGTTGTTTGAAGATTTTCTCTGTATTTAACGGAATTTATTTCATTGCTTTTTTAAACGTTTGTAGATTTTGTCCATTTTTATGGTTATCAGAGATCGTACCATTCTGTATTTTATATTCTTTCTTTGTTGTTGCTAAGAATACAGTCAATTACGTTTTATACAATCCGTTTGGCGATTTTCAAGTCCATCTTCAGCCGCTGTGTCTTTTAAAAAACAGTATTGATAATTTTAAAGTTTATGTTTTATAGCAGAATGAAGTAGGGCCCTTCCTGGTTCGTTTCTAAATCCATGTTGATAAGGACCTGTTATTGTCCCGTCACCTGTTTTTTTCTGTCCTATTTTGCTGATATCTCCATTACTAGAATATAATTTGACATTATTGGTTCTCTACCTGTTAGCTCCTCTAAATCTTTGTAGTACTTTCCTGTCTCGTCCTCTATAGCCGAAGATATTGCTGCATAAACCTAGATTACGGATAGTCTTGTTTTGGCTATTTTTAGTCTTGCTGTTGCTACTCTGTCTGAATGGCTGTAAAACTCTTCTATCATCTCCTTTTTTCCTTATACAGGGTTGTTCATTAGTGCGTTATTGACATGAATAAAATCATTTGAAAGTTTTTCTTTTAGTAATATAGTGCCAAAATGCAAACAATTTAAAGATATTTTTAAATATTCAGCGGTTTGTAATGAGAAAGTAAAAATTAACGTGACAGTTCAAAAATGTAATAATATATATAATTTTTCATTTGAAAAAAATTATAAATGCTATTTGCAATAATTTAAATTTGCACTGATGTAAAAAACACCATGTATAGTAAAATTAATATTTGGTGGTTGTGTTGTTTTAGTACTTACATCACTTGGCTGCATAACTGCGAAATATGCAAACTCAATTGAACGCAATATTCACGCACCGATTTGATTTGTTAAACATTGTGCCGATCAAAATTTTCACATTTTTTAGATAAGCTCGGCAAAGCCTCAGCCAAAATTAAAAACCAGGATGTAGTTGGGAAAACAATTTAACGCTGAATTGAAAAATATAAAATATAAATGGTGTTCTATATAAAAAATAACACCTTGAAGGTGCTCCGCCGTAGCGAGTTACCCTGTATATTTAAAAATTATTTTATAATGTCCGCATTTTGGCGATCTCTCTCTCTCTCTCTCTCTCTCTCCCTCTCTCTCCTATGGCGCTGCAGCCCAAGTCGGGCCTTCGCCTCCTTCATCTTTTGCCTCCACTTTCTTCTATCTAAAGCGTATGTTCTCTAATTTTGGGTGTTTAATGTTTCTTGCGTCCTCGTCGACCTCATTTTGCCATCTCTTCCATGGTCTGCCTACCAGCCTCTTTCCATCCATATTTCCGTTGAAAGCTCTATTCGGGCTTCTTGTAGCTTCCATCCTTATGACTAGAGTTGGGCAGATATGCCGTAAAGATAGTGCATATATGCACTAATGTATGCCACAAAAAGCCTTCAATATATGCACGAACATGCAGTAACCTATTGAGATATGCGCTTATGGATGCACTAAAAACAAATTTTGTTTATATTAAATTTCTAAACATTGTGTATGTCATAATACGATCAATTCTGACATTTATTTTAAACTGTAATTCATAAGTTAAAGCAAGTTTTGAATCAAATGCTGTCGTATTTTGTTAAAAGAGAAATAATACAATTATCGTTCTTCAGTATTTTTAATTACAAGGATATGCAAAAATGAGCATACCCTACATCAGCTACTCATTGCAAATAAAGAATTTATTTGTACATATTGGACGTAAATAATCCTTCAATAGATATTAGTATAATTATAATAATTTATCAAATAAAATACCTAATGTCCCTAATATTTATTTACTTAATATTCATTAACGAGTTTATGACACTGTAATTTAAATGGGCTATAATATAGGGTTGGAAAATATTTGTACGTATATCAGTTCCTTAGATAAATTTACCGTGCAAGGAAACTATGCTGCCAGTAACAAAGTTTAAGTCGGGCCAAAAGTTAAGTGTAGGAAAGAAGCAGATTTTAGTGAATGTTCTAAATAATCACTTTAATAATAAGGATAATGATGAATCTGTAGATTATATCGTGCGAAAATTATCAACAATGACGGGTGTAACGGAAAGGACTGTATATACAGTGCGTAATGAAACCGCTACGGATGCCGGTCTTCAACAACCAAGAAAGCGCAGAAAAAGTGAAAATGTATCGACCTCCCGTGATAATAAATACTACGAACTAACGAAAAGTATAATTAGAAGGAAAGTGCATGACTTTTTTGTGTAGTGGAAAATACGCCCCCTACTATAAAGGGTATATCAGTTAATGTTAACGCTGATCCAGATTTGCCTGATGTTAGATGCAAGATGACCATGTACAGGTTATTAGAAGACATGGGATTTCAATATCAAAAAAGAGCAAGGCACGCAATGTTAATAGAAGAACAGGAAATTATTTCATGGCGGCACAGAAAGCTGTCGGAGTACCACTGGTAAAAGGACGAAACACTGCGTGTAATCCCTTCTAATGCCAGCTGTTATGCTTAAGTTAAGAGGATTAGAAGTCATAAAATTGAAAGTTTTCGTTGGTATTAAGAAACTAATTGAGGAATACGTCTGGCAACACCACACTTCATAGGAGCAATACTGAATTTTAAGTCTGGGACAGACTATAGATACAAATAAATACTAGATACTAAAATAGCATCCTGATCCAGTGTCTAGATACTACCCAACACTGCCTACAACGCTATAAACACCTTTTAGGTTCTTTTGACCACGATATTGTACATGTTTCGTAAATAAATATTGGGTAGGTTAATTATGCTAAGGTACCGACTAACTTTGGCGAATTTTCGTAAGGTAAGGTGGGGCAAGTGCGACCCAAAAAATGATAAGTGTAACTTCCAATCGATGTAACGCCAATTATATTTGCTAACGGAATTTTTCTCTTTGCAGCATAGTAGTTTAGGGCATACTCTATATAACACAATATATCTAGTTCGTTAAAGTATTGTTGGATAAATGATTTTTAATTTTTTATTTTGACCTACCGTGGACGCACTTGCCCCACTAAAACGGGGCAAGAGCGGCCAGGGCCTTTTTCGCCGAAAACAATACTGTGATTAACAAACGGGGCTAGTGCAATACAACTTGAAGTATATTCTTTACTGTACACCGAACCGAAAATCATTCATTTGCAAGATATAGATAGAAATTACTAACTTTTAACAGCCTAGGTATTCATCCGAAATTACTCAAATAAGAGCTGTGGAAAACAACACATGTGGTAACAATTTTGGTTGTGGAAGCTTTTGTATGATATCCGACAGCAAAATTGAGCATTTGTCGTCATGTCTCCATGTTGAATTGTGAGGATTTCATTTTCATCATTATTGATTGTTTCGTTATTTTCCTTGCTTTGCGGATTGGAGTTTGGATTATTTTTTAAGAATACAACAATAAAATCTCTTTTTTTCTCCATTTCAGCATCTGACTTATCATCGAACTCGGTTATTCTGTCACTGCTAGCATCACTTATCCGAGAATCTAAGTCACTTTCGTCAGAACTAATTTTACGTGTTTTCTTCTGTTGAACAATGTTTTTCTTCTTTTTAACAATTTTTTTCTTTTTGGACACTTCCTCTTCTTGTGTTTTATGTTGAAAATGTGCAACATCTTTCTGTTCATCACCTCTGCTCCGAAGCAAACTCGCTTTCTTGGTTGCTTTGTAGGAACCTGATCTCGTTTGATGAATTTTAGTAAGACCTCTTGAAAACTAGCTCCGGTTTTAAGCGAGTTATTGTCATCTTGCAACTAACATTTACCATTGCTGGCGCGCCCGTTGAACTCTTTTGATCTTGGTTTAGAATTTCAGAATTTTGCTCTAATGACAATTCCGGCGGAATCTGATAATCATTATGCATTCTGGATGTTGACGTCGGCATCTGATCAATGTCTTGCACGCTGGATGTTGAGGGTAAACTTTCGTCAGCAATTTTCTGGGCTTGAGAAGATTTCTATCTTTGAAAAGCAGTTGGATGGAATAATTCTACGGGTACGACATTTCGGTTAGTTGGACAAATTCCAGCTTTAACAAATCCATTTATTATTATTTCTGGGTTAGTGTGGATCCATATTTCTTTCGCCAATTAACTTTGAGAATATACGCTTCGGAATCTTCACACCTACGTTTTTTCGCTGCCACTCTACCAATTTGGCATCCCAGCGAGTTTTAAGACTTAAACACGCTCAAGTCCAGAGGTTGGAGCAAGTGGCTGGTATGCGGTGGAAGTTTTAAAATGGATGTCTGATTTTCTATAGCAGTTTTAATAACGTCCACACTTACATGAGTAGCATGGCCGTCGTAAATTACTAAAACTGGTCGATCTTCAGGTAACTGTTGAATGAAGCTTTTTTCAAAATAGTTTCTGAAAACAGTACTCTCCATCCACCCGTTAGAAGTTGCCGCATATATGGTATTAGGGAATTCAGTGACAGGTGGTGCTACCCATTGATCCCATATATTCTTGCCCTTAAATATTATAAATGGAGATGCCTTGTCGCCAATTGCATTACAGCACATTAAAACAGTAGGATTCTGTTTCCCGGGACCACTTGTTGTACGAGTTGACGGATGTCCTCTTTGGCCAACAATTTTAGTTGTGGAGGGATTGGAACAGAAGCTACTCTCATCTAAATTCCAAATTTGAGATGGCTTATCCTCCAATCCGAGTTCCTTTACTGTCTTTTCAAGCAAGTCGAAATAGTCATATATTAAAAGCAGATCAACATTTTTTTTTCTGGCAAATTCGACACTTTGGGGAGTTTTTAGGGAAAGGTTATGTCTACGCCTAAAGTTTAAAAACCAATCTTCGCCGGGAATTCCATTTTTAAACTGAGTTGTAATATTGTTTTGCCTGACGTAATCGGCGACGATTTGTATTATTTCTTTTCTAGTCAGGCCGAACCCCCATTTCTCCAAATAGCGAATACCGTCAGCTAGTGATGTCTCTCTTCTTCAGGAGTAAAGTTTGTTCTCCTACCATAACTTGAACTGAATTTACCTCTTCGTCCTTTAACATGATCAGCTAGAGTATTTTTAGGTATTTTGTATATCTTGTTAGTTCTGTAAGTTGTTAACGAACCACTTTTGACAAGGTCTACGGCTATTGTGAGTGTCTCTTGAGAATATCCTGCTCCTCTATTACTTTTACGCACATAATTGCGAACCATTGTTCATCTGAAAAGGAAGGAAACATGATTTGAATTTTAAATTCTAATACGGGGCAAGTGCGCTCTATTGACTGCACTTGCCCCACACTGAAAATATTGCACTTACCCCGTGAATTAAAATGGCCGGGGTAAGTGCGACCTACCCACATAAATGGAATTTTATGTAAACAAGAAGAAAAATACCCTAAGAATAATGCACATAACGTAAAAACCTACATACTCACCAAAAATCGCCACAAAAACGTCGTTAACTTTCAAGATGTTGGACGATTATCAAAACACTACTAAATCGTTTCACAACCAAAATCATAAGCAAACTTTCGCACGTGTCACTTCAGAACAATATCGGAACCGAACATCCCCAGGCGGTAAAATAGGGAAGAATATGTTAGTTAGATGTTCTATTCATAGGTGACAGTGCAATATATGTATAAATGTGAAATATAATGGCAGAAACCGCACTTGCCCCACCTTACCTTAAATCGGGAAAAGTGGAAACTACTTTTGTTGTGAGCGTCGAAGATTGTCACAATTATTTAATTACCTACTAAATACTATACTCAATAATGGGAGCTAGTATAAAAGTTTTCATTAAAGAAAGAAAAAAGTTTGAGGGGCCTGTAAAATTTTTCAGAAATAGAATTAATTTGTGGAAAACGGTACTTAATAGAATAATAATTGTTTATTTGTACCAATGAACTTATGCTTACACCCTTTTAATTAGTGAAAGAAGGGGTCAGGTACCTACTAATTAGTAAACGTAAACAATTGATACTATCTCTTAAGCAATTGTCTCTCCGTTTTACATACTTTATTTTTGGAATTACAATATATGATCATCTAAACGCACGCATCCGCTTAAGTTTAAGTTGGGCAGCGTTGCCAAATTAAAAAACGTTCAATTGCTAATAATTAAAAAACTCTTAGACCTGGTTTTACCATTCCGTTACTGACTATTAGTTAAAATGACTATTACTTAACATCAACTAGTAGTTCTGGACCTCGGCCGGTTTTACCATCCTTTGTCAACCTGTAGCTACTCAAAAACTCTACGAGACATCTTAAGAAAGTTGACTACAGTAGGTTGTTTTACACAAATTGATCTTACGTTTTCACCAACGCTACTATGCGTAATGCAGATCACCGCCATTCTCAGCTGCTACTTGTAACCATAGAAATAGCACAACAATATATAATAATAAGTTTTTTCTTCAAACGTCAGTAAATCTGTCATTTTTCGACTGTGTAGGCGACCGTAAAGTTTCATTTTTCCTCCGCCGGAGCTTTAGTTTTCACTTTCCCGCCGGCGGAGGGAAAAGTGTTATCATAGCAACATATATAGAAACAAGAAAACAAGCGTCTATAAATCACTAATTTAGGAACTAATTGGTTATTATTTAAGTGAACTTACTCGAAAAAACTGCTTATCAATTCGGAATTAAAACGCAACCGGAGACGCAATAATTGTAAAAAATAAATTAATATTGTTGACAGTGTCCACTGACAGCTTTATGTTACATTACTATAGCAACAACCTGTGCCTACTCACCGACACCGGTATAAACCGCCTTGCGAACCCAATTATGTTTAAAAATTATTACTATCAAAAAGAGACGTTTTTGCATTAATTTGTCGACACATGAAGAAAAAACAGCATATTTTATTTGGAGGAAAAGTTACTTTTCATGACTTGCTCTCT
>JABXWE010054263.1:0-16214 GCA_014611495.1 Limonius californicus
AGAATATTACATAAGAATGATTTAAAAACTGTGTGTAGTGTTTGGAATTGATTTGCTGATATTAGAATTGGGTAGAAAGTGCAAATTTTCTGTAATTTAGTAGGAATTATACGGAGTTATACAAGAATTTTCTGAGAATTGTAGGTATTTTATGGTATTTCAAAATTGTTTAGGTATTGTATTGGTATTGGGGAATTAAGGGAATCTACAACTTGCAATGGAATTGTTTGGAAAATATGGATATTATTTGATTTGTTTAGAAGGCGTCAATCTTGGATAACTGTTATTTAAAGAATTGTAATAGGATTCATTGCTGATTTTTTGGAATTACTGACATTGTATGCAAGTTGTTTCGGAATTGTTTTGGAATTATGGATATTGTACAATATTTTTGTAGAAATCATCATGGTTGCTTCATAAAAATTATTTAGGATTTGTTTGGAATTTATAGGCATTGTATGGCAGTAATTTAGCATTTTTTGGAAATTGTAGGAATTATATGCAAGTCATTTCGGAATGGTTTGGGAATTATAGTTTCAATGTATGATTTGTTTGGAATTGTGATCATTCCCAAGAAATTATTTGAGAATTGTAAGCGCAGTATAAGAAATGTTTAAAGGTTGCGATCATTGAATCATAATTTTTTAGAAACCATGAATATTAGTGAGAATTGTTTAGGAATTTTCCACTTTGCAGGGTATTATTTAAGAATTGTATGAAAATTGGCTGGGAATTATTTAGAAATTTAATATACAATTTCAATTTACGGTTTACCTTCAGCTACATCCACATACAGATATTTAAAAAATATTTATGGGTACATTGACCTCCCTAATTATTGTTGTTTTTTTTTTCATATTAATCGAAATTTTAAAATGGGTAATTAACATAAGAAAGACTGTTAAACGCTCATTTTGTCTAGCGTATGTGTTTGGGAAATTCCAGACCACATTTACATTCTATTAAAGCAAATTGCTTCAAATTATTCCACTAATTTCCTAGAACGTGTGCCTAAATCTAATATAGCACAATCGTTTGAACATTTATTGTAACTATATTAAAAGAATTGGCAGTAGATCTATCTCCCACACATATAATTGCTCTTCTGTATTAAAACAATTAAGCTGTCGATTTGTATTAGAAATACTGAGATATACGAAGTGTTCGTCATTTACAGCACCGCTTTCTGAAATAGTTGATGCATATGAAACTGCAATTTAACCATTACAAAGTTATTGGTACTTACAGTCTTAAACATTGGGTTTCTACATAATTGTATTAAAGTTGACAGAAGAATTTTAATTCGAAAGTGTGTTTAATGCAACCACAGGCCCCCCTACAATATGGTCATAGGTTATCTTGTACTAGTACATGCGATATTCCTATATAGACAAATGAATATAATCGGGTGATCTAGCAGGCTGTAACAAGTGTATCAAAAATTCTATTGATATAAACTTTTTTTTTGTAATTTCAGCCTTCCATTCATTGTAAATATGGATTATTTCAATATGGTGGAGTTATGGATGGTCTTTCGTGGAATTTATTTCATCAAATAGTCGTTTTCACCATATAATAGAGTAATAGATCCTGTTGTTCAAGGAAGTTTTTTCTTTCTTGTTTTGTAATTCCCACATACTTTGCGGCATCGATCGTATCTTTTCCTGGAGGCATGTTTTTTAAATTCCTTGATATGTTTCAAGATTACTATGTTTAACAAACATGCAAATGTCAACATGGAAAGCGTCCGTTCTAAGAAGTACGCGTTGCTTACCTGTTTGAATAAAAGATATGCAAAAATGTACGCAATTCTGTTGCATTTTAAAACACAGCATTACAAGAATGCTAATCGACACAATAATGAGAGGTAGTACGGAAAAATACTGTTCTTTATGTCGCAGCGAAATTTGCAATGTAAATTGATTGCAGGAAATTCGGTGAACTTGAAAATGGAATACCTGTTGGCCCACGACCAGTTCGCGTATAAAACGAACACGTGCCGTCATTTTAAATTTATTTTCCAGCTTTTACTCGCGAGTTCAATAACTGCATTAAAATAATATCACCTGTTTATCTGCATATCTCGGCGCGTTCATATGACATATGATGTATGTTTCCTGCTCCGCGAGGTTAACTCCGGCGATGTTCTAGAATAATTAGAGTTTTTTTCAGAGAATAAGTAAAAGGCGCTTTAGTTTTCCCTACAGTTTCCCAAGTATGCTACTCATTCGATGCGTGTAATCCTAACGCTCTTCCTTCCTTGACATGGCCTTCATGATGTAAGATGGTTAATTTATGCGTTCCAACATCTGGTTGTAATAATTTCAAGTCGCTGTGATACTGAAACTTGGCCAAGAGTAGCGAATACGCATGTTTGTTCGATTGGCGGTAATTTACATATTGAGTTTTATTAAAATTTATACGTTTCAATGATCAACGTTATAAATTTGGTTCGTCGTGGGATTATATGTTTGTTTTTAGAACTTCCATTGGTAATTTACACGTCTAAATAAATTTGAACGTATACAATAACACATTAGTTAATATAGAATCTCACAGTAGCTATTTAAAATATTCAAATAGAGAATGAAAGTATGAGATCTGAACCTTAACCTTTGTCACGTCAGCCGCACAGGGAACTCGATTATACTGCTCTGAACTACGTAAAATATTGTATCTTACATAAAACAAACCATGATGACTTCCACTCGAAGACAACCAAACCGGATCTTTCCTATTATTTTCCGACCCGCCGCAAATAGGGGCCGACATATAGGATAGGTTGGGTTAGGGTAGGTTTGGTTTAAAATACTAAAATAGGTACGCGCAGGTAACAGAAAAGATTAGGTTAGGTTCAAAATACCAAAATATTGGCGAGCAGAAAACAGGAAAGAGTTAGGTTCAATTTAGGTTGGGTTGAGTCGCATTCAGAATACTAAAATAGTAACGGCAGATAACAGGAAAAATAAGGTAGGTTCAAGATATCAAAATATTGGCGAATAGATAACGAAAAAGATTAGGTTAGCTTTAAATACCAAAATAATGACGGATATATATTATGAAAGGTTAGGTTCGGTTTGATTCGATTTAAAACAGTAAAATAGTGACGGACAGATAACAGAAAAGTTTAGGTTAGGTTCAAAATATCAAAATATTGGCGAGTGTGTAACAGGAAAGAATAAGTTAGGTTCAGTGTGGTTCGGTTGAGTTAGATTCAAAATACTAAAATAGCAACGGCACATAACAGGAAAGATTAGGTTAGGTTCAAAATACCAAAATATTGGCGAGCAGAAAACAGGAAAGATTAAGTTAGGTTCAATTTGGGTTGGGTTGAGTCGCATTCAGAATACTAAAATAGTAACGACAGATAACAGGAAAAATAAGGTTAGGTTCAAGGTATCAACATATTGGCGAACGGATAATGAAAAAGATCAGGTTAGCTTTAAATACCAAAATAGTGACGGATAGATATTAGGAAAGGTTAGGTTCGGTACGGTTCACTTCGACTCGATTTAAAACACTAAAATAGTAACGGACAGATAACAGGAAAGGTTAGGTTAGATTCAAAATATCAAAATATTGGCGAGTATATAACAGCAGACAGTAAGTTAGGTTCAGTGAGGTTCGGTTGAGTTGGATTCAAAATACTAAAATATGTATAGTAACGGCAGATAACAGGAAAGGTTAGGTTAGGTTCATAATATCAAAATATTGGCGAGGCGATAACAAGAAAGATTATCTTAGGTTTAAATAACCAAAATAGTGGCGCATAGATGTTAAGAAAGGTGAAGTTTGGTATGGTTCAATTCGATTCGATTCAAAACACCAAAATAGTGACGGGCAGATAACAGGGAAAATTACTAGATACTATACATACTAAAATAGTAACGGTAGATTAACAGGAAAGATTAGGTTAGGTTCAAAATATCAAAATATTGGCGAGCTGATAACAAGAAAGATAACCTTAGGTTTAAATAACCAAGTTAAGAAAGGTTAGGCTTGATACGGTTCAGTTCGATTCGATTCAAAACACCAAAATAGTGACGGGCAGATAACAGGAAAGATTAGGTTAGGTTCAAAATATCGAAATATTGGCGAGCCGATAACAAGAAAGATTAGCTTAGGTTTAAATAGCCAAAATAGTGACGGGTAGATGTTAAGAAAGGTTAGGTTTGGTACGGTTCAATTCGATTCGATTCAAAACACCGAAATAGTGACGAGCAGATAACAGGGAAGATTATTAGATACTATGGATACTAAAATAGTAACTAGGTTCAAAATATCAAAATATTGGCGAGCCGATAACAAGAAAGATTACCTTAGGTTTAAATAACCAAAATAATGGCGGGTAGATGTTAAGAAAGGTTAGGTTTGGTACGGTTCAGTTCGATTCGATTCAAAACACCAAAATAGTGGAAGATAACAGGAAAGATTAGGTTAATTTCAAAATATAAAAATATTGGCGAGCAGATACCAGGAATAATTAAGTTAGGTTCAATAAGGTTCGATTGAGTTGGATTCAAAATACTAAAATGGCAACGGGCAGATAACAAGAAAGATTAGGTTAGGTTCATAATATCAAAATATTGGCAGGCAGATTTTTGCCTGGATTGGTTATATTGGTTAAAAATACCAAAACATTCTCAATTAGATAACAGGAAAGATTAGGTTAAGTTCAAAATATACAAAAACAGTGACGGGCAGAAAAGAGAAAAGGTTAGCTTCTGTTCGGTCGAAAGACCACAAGACAGGTAACAGGAATAGTTAGGTTCGGTTCGATTTAAAAAACCAAAATAGTAATGGGCAGATGAACGGAAAGATTGGGTTAGGTCAGGTTCAAAATACTAAAATATTAGCGGGCAGATAACAGGAAACTGTTAAGTCAAAAGCAAAAATATCAATTGCAAGCATGTACTGTACATTATTTATATTGTTTGACATCGAGAGGCGACCGTGGGCTAGAGGTTAGTGCGTTAAACTTCTACGCCCAAGGTTCTGGGTTCAATTGCTAGTACCGGGACATCGGATTTCTAACGGCCGTTCTCCCTCGCAAGGCAATGGCAAACCGACGAGATATTCTGCCTAGTAAACCTTCTCTGGAATAGAAGTGTTTACACTTCCGTGGTTTGGAACCCACGTTAAGCTGTAGGTCCTCTATGTCTGTTGCTTTCTAACGCGCAACATAGGCATAGGAGAGAAGATCGCTACGTCTCGTAAGGGATAAAGCACTTGAAGAAGAAGAAGACATCGATTGGACTTGATTAATATTTGATGCTATTGTAATTAGGTATCGTTGATATTCGCAGTTTTTATCGTTAAAATTGGTATTATTTAACATCAATTTATATTCTATATTTTTTATATTTGACATTTATTGTGTGTTATTTATATTTGAAGCTGTTTAACTTTATTAATACTTGGCATTACTGGTATTAAACATTATATATGTATTACGACATTATTTGTTGCTTTTGATGTTTTGACATAAGTGTTTTTGACGTTTTTCATTCCCCACGGTTTGTAGTTGACATTTATTGCGCATTATTTATACCATAATCCATGTCGTTGTTGATTATTCATCAAATATTAACTTGCATACGATATTGTTGTATATAAATATTCACTTACGTATAACGCATTTGATGTTTATACATTAGATGACGATGTATTTGTACAGACGTTCAGCGTTGCTTATATTCGATGTTATCTATTAGTAATTGTTTACAATTGCCTTACTGTTATTCGGCGTCGTTATTCAATCTAGACTATGAATATTATTCGATGGTGTTGTCATTTAACATTCGTGTACAAACCATATTTTTCTAGTAACTTACGTTCGTTCAGCTACGTTTTTATTCGACGTGTTATTCATTCAACATTATCCTATGCGTTGTTTATTCCAGACAATTGCGTTTAATATCTATTAGAGAATGGAATATATTCGATCTTGTTGTCATTCGAAATTACTTTACAAACCAAATTTTGTTGTAACGTATATTCAGACATGTTTTTATTCGATGTTGTTTATTCGACGTTATTTACTCCAAACAATTGCATTTAATATGTATTACAGAATGTAAATTATTCGATGTTGTTGTCGATCGACATTAATTTACAAACCAAATTTTGTTGTAACGTATATTCAGATACGCTTTTATTCGCTGTTTTTGTTTATTCGATGTTATTTATTCCAAGCAATTGCGTTGAATATCTATTAGCGCTTGAAAATTATTTGGCGTTGTTTTCATTCGACAGCAATTTGCAAACTATATTTTTGTAGTAACGTTTAGTTGACTTTGTTGGTTGTTAATTCCAAACTATTGCATTTAATATCTATTACAGAAAGGAAATTATTCGATATTATTGTCATTCGACATTAATTTACAAACCAAATTTTACCGTATATTCAGATATACTTTTATTCGCTGTTGTTGTTTATTCGATGTTATTTATTCCAAACAATAGCGTTCAATATCTATTAGAGATTGAAAATTATTCGACTTTGTTTCCATTCTACAGCAATTTACAAACTATATTTTTGTAGTAACATTTATTAAAATTTGTTGTTTGTTTATTCGACATTACTGTGGAAGTTATTAATTCCAGACAATTGCGTTCAATATCTATTAGAGATTGAAAATTATTCGACTTTGTTTCCAATCGACAGCAATTTGCAAACTATATTGTTGTAGTAACGTTTAGTTGACTTTGTTGGTTGTTAATTCCAAACTATTGCATTTAATATCTATTACAGAATGGAAATTATTCGATATTATTGTCATTCGCCATTAATTTACAAACCAAATTTCACCGTATATTCAGATATACTTTTATTCGCTGTTGTTTATTCGATGTTATTTATTCCAAACAATAGCGTTCAATATCTATTAGAGATTGCAATTATTCGACTTTGTTTCCATTCGACAGCAATTTACAAACTATATTTTTGTAGTAACATTTATTCAAATTTGTTGTTTATTCGGCATTACTGTGGAAGTTGTTAATTCCAGACAATTGCGTTCAATATCTGTTGAATACTGAAAATTATTCAACGTTGTTCTAATACGACAGCAATGTGCAAACTCTATTTTTGTAGTAACATTTATTCGACCTTGTTGTTTATTTGGCATTGCTGTGGAAGTTGTTAATTCCAGATAATTGCGTTCAGTATCTGTTAAATATTAAAAGTTATTCGACGGTAATTTACAGTTGCCAAATTGCTGTCGAATAATTTGAATCTTTGTAGTAACGGTTGTTAATATTTTTTTGACTTTGCTGTTTATTCGACGTTCTTGTAAACTATGTTTACTTTCGACAGTTAAATTATTCAACTTCGTTGTTGTTTTTATTCGACGTTGTTGTTTATTTCACATTGTAGAAGTTGTTTATTCCAGACAATCGTGTACAATATCTGTTAAATATTAAAAATTGTTCAACGTTGTTTTCATTCGACTATAATTTACAGTTAACAAATTGCTGTCAAATAAAAACAACGTCGAATAATTCGAATCTTTGTATTAACGGTTATACATGTTTTTATTCGACGTTGTTGATTATTCGACATTGTGAAAGTTGTTTATTCCAGACAATCGTTTTCAATATCTATTAGATTTTAAAAATTATTCTACTTTGTTGTTTTTATTCGACGTTGTTATTTAGTTGACATTAATGTAGATGTTGTTGATTCTAGACAATTACTTTGAATATCTATTAGACTTTGAGAGACAGAGTTTATGTTATCTTTCTTATTCGATGTTATACTCAATTGTTGTTTTTGCGGTAAAAATTATTACTTTGGCACTTTGACAATTGTAAGCAATTGTGTCGTCAAAAAGCAGGTTCTCAAATATCCCCAAGTAAAAGACCTATAATATGCTTTGGCTTTGGAACATATTAACCAGATACTGGCAAAAATTTATTCTTATACATTTTGCACAGTTTATTACTCCTTTGAACTTTATTGTCTTAGGCTTAACTTCGTTAAGATTAAGCCTAGATGTTATTGAAGCTAAAACGGTTTCGTACAACTTAACACTGATTGAAGTCTGGTTATTGGCGCCAAACTGTCAATGACTTCGTGGCCTTTTATTATTAATTTTTATTGCGAGAACGAGCTGCCAGAGTTTTTGGCCCTCGAGTGTTTGTAAGCAGTACTTGGAAATATAATGGCGGGTAATTTTAACACTCTTCATGCTCTGCATGATTAAAAACAATTCAAAGAAACACACTTCTAGTAGTAACACATGTGTACAAACAAAAAGTCGTAATTTAATTGTGACTTGAATTAGAAACAACTAATTAATTAATTAACGTGGACTTTGAATTGAAAACTCCACCAAATTTGTATTTAAATTAATTGAAACTTGAGTAAAATTTTAATTAAAAAACGCGGAAATGATTTTATTTTTAAGTTCGCGTGATAACTTTCCTGCAGCACATTATTATGCCCAATTTACTGTTGATTTTACCTTACTTGGTACTTGTAGATGACAGGTGTTACCAGAACTTCTAGACTAACAAGTGCACGAGACCATAATTAAGTTCGTTTTGTATTCTATAAAACGTAGCTTGAGAACATTTTTCTTTTTGCTTATCACGAACCAAAGTATAAAGTCATCTTAAAATGGCATTTAAATTAAATACAAAACCCTGGTTGGAATACATTTTGATGTAAGTAAGAATTGCGTATTTTTAAATTACCTAATTAAATAAAATTATTGCTCTTTGAACCCTTGAACCTTGCTCCGCCTGCGGTTACTAATTAGAACGAATTTAGCAAATTGCGCCATAAAACTGCATTTCTAGGAGTTCTAGAATGTTGGTCTCACAAGTGCATTCACTCAGAGGCAATAAATATTGCACTTACATCTATAACTTACGATTTACGTATACTATGTCTGCCGAAGTCACCAGATCAAGGTAAACAGCAATTGTCTCTGTTTTATTTACGACTTCTCGGTGCACCAAGTGCATTGTATGAATGTTTTTATTGCGTGGAAACATAACAGACTGACGTCCCGTATAAATATGTACTTGTTAGGTCTTTCGATTTTGTTTTTCTTGTACCTGGCAAGTTAACTTCGCGATATTATCTCGTACAAGAGCAATTCTTGTAAATCCAAATGGCGACGTCGCTGGTATCATAATTGAAAATTAACTTCCTTGTGTTCATCGTAATTGCAAGTTATTCCGAGGCTCCTGTTTATTCTTTGGACTTTTATGTACACTGAAAGCTCCCTTAATGATACTTCTGTAAAATGAAAATCTCTATTACGTTTGTGCTTGGCGCCTTTATTTAATGACATTTGTTGGGGTCGACCATACAAAACTACTGCATTTTAACTTTAAAGTATAATTAGCGATCTTTCTCCTACGTAAAAGCCAGGCGATGCCCTCCTGGCATGGACGTTACATTCATTGTAATAATAATAATAATTCAAAGTAGGCGCCTTCACGAGGCTACCTCTGCCAGCTGACTACCTCCCCAATCATTGCTAGGGGAATAATGATTAATCATCCACATACATTACCTACTTATATAGCTAGTTACGTTTACTACGCTACTATATTCAACAACTACTTACACAGACGCGTCAATCTGGTATAATAACAATAATGGCACCCAGCGCTTATATACCACACATAATATCAAGCAGATAATACGTAACCATTTGGGTAAACACATATAACACTTCATGGGACATAAACCATCTACTGCATAACATAAGTGGTAACACGCAAACGCTATTAATTAGTTATTACGGCAAAGATGTACAAGCTTACGTCTAGCTACCAACAACACTGCCTTTTGTAGACTGCCGTTGTTGACCTTTCTTAAGATTCTGCCACCCCTTGCTTTTCCCTCACATTCCAAGAAACACTTACCTGCTCGGCGTCTCGTTCAAACCTTTATAATTCTTCTCAACTGTTATTACGTATACTTCTGCAAATATTTATTTGTTGAACGCACATTTAAGTAATATTCACAGTAGACAAAAACCACATGGGATTATTTTGGCGGCATCCCATGGTCTAGAGATTCTCCATCGGATTTTTGCTGTATCTGAAGGTAACGCAAGAGGTCGTTAGAGACGTTGAAAGGTTATGGAAATAAAAAGGGGATAATGGTTTCTAAAAATAATTCCTTTGTTTTAAATTAGTTGCTATAGTAACAGTTTTCTTCGGAAAATAAGGTACGGTTTCAGTTAACATTTAATAAGTACACTTTAACAAATGTTTTTGGCATTCATTCAAAATGGTTCTCAATGTAAAATAACCTTTTCTGTTGCCTCAAGGACATGTCGAACCCCCAATAGTTTAAAAAATTGACCCAGCAGATATTGTGCCAGCACGTGGCCTCTCCGGTCACCAGACATTATTCTAGTAAATGATACTGTTCTGATTAAGAAGAATGTTGGTGGTTGATGTAAAAACTGGTAAAGATAGACAAAATTTACCATAAAATCGATACACTCTGCAACTTTAGGAATATTGGTAGTTATACTGTTAGACGTTATCACTTCAACATCAGTGCCAAGGGAAAGTATGTGTATTTTTCATCTTTGCTCTCTTTCACCTCCAGTTACGTAACGTTCATCTCCTTTTGCCACAGTTTCACTTCATCTTGTACTTCTTTACTTGATTTTGCTACATTTTCACCTTATGCTTCCTTTCTTTCCTAACTTTTACCTCTTCCTCTTTCATTTTCACCTCTTTCATCAATTTTTTTCGTAGCCCTTATTCGCCTCATGTTGCGTCTCATTCACACCCTCTTGCCTCACTTTCACTTCATCTCGCCACTCCCATCTTCTCCTTTCATTTTACCCCTTCTTGTCTCACTTGTACCACTTCGTTTCTCACTTTTACCGCTTCTTCGTTCACTTTCAATCCTTGTTACCTAATTTTCACTTCCTCTTTCCGCACTTTCACCTGCGCTCCGTTTCCATTTTATTTCGTCTTGTCTAACTTTCCCTCTACTTGCTTAATTTCTTACCCTCATACTCTTGTCTTTTCAATCCACATTTCACTGTATTTAATCCCCTGTCTTGCACTTTTATCCTTCTCTTATTTTACTATGTTGTCCATTGGCCACCTCTTCTATGGTCTTGCTTTCCTCTATTCCTCCAAGAGTAGCCTTTATCTCCACCATCTATCTTTCTGAAAAGATAAATTAATTGTCAAATTTTGGTAAAATCTTGTTTCCTATTTATCTCGTCTTGTTTCACGTTGTACTGCTTTACCTCCCTTTGTTTCATTTGCACCCTCTCTATCGCTTCTTCTTTCATTTTCACTTCTTCTTTCGTCATTTTTGTCTTTTAAGCCCTCACTTTCACATGACCTCGTTACTCCTTCACCTTCTCCTGCTTAATTTCAACTCATCTTTACTCACTTACATCACTTCTTTTCTCCCTTTCACTTCATCATCTTTCACTTTCACTCTCTGTTGCCTCACTTTCACTTCATCCCAATTCTGTTTTTATCTCGCCTTGTCTCACTTTCGTCTCTATCTGCCTAACTTTTACCTAATTTTGTCTTCTTTACACATCCTTTTGCCTTGCTTCTATCTTATGCCTTGATTTCATACCCTCGTAGTCTTCTCTTAACAATCCACATTTCGCTACATTCTTCTCACTTTGGTACTTTAATCATCTCTCCTTGTATTGCACTTTTAACCTTCTTACCTTCTACCATTTTCTCCACTCGTCTCCTCTTCTTCTGCACTTTTGCTCTTTTCTATTAGTCCCACACTAGCCTTTACCCCCTCCATCTATCTCCACTCTTCTCATTCCACATCACATTTCACTCTAGTCTTTCTAGTTTGTTACTGTATTCATCTTGCACTTTTGTAACTCTTTTATTCTTCCATTTTCTCCATTTGGCTCCTCTTCTTCTATCCTTTCGTTCTCTTTTACTCTTCCAGTAGCATTTACCCCCACCGTAGAATTGTATTAATTGTCAAATTTCATTATCATATCTTCTAAATTGTGTATTTTACTAAAACGCGTTGTGAATCTTTGAAATTTAAAAAATACTTCAAATTATTGCAAAAAAAAGATTTTTTTGTCCAAATTGTCCTGCATTGATCTGCTTTTTGATCTATACAATACATTTATCTACATTCCCTACATTTACCTTGAATAAATATGATTTACGTATTTCCTGCTAGCCAGTTTTTCTTTTAAGGGTATATTTACAATACCTGCTCTTGAATTACGTCCTCATTAATTTGTATGAGTGTCTGTTTTCTTTTATTCACTCGACATTATGCCAGTATTAAAAACTAATCCGAATGATAGCACATTTTATTAACTGTACTATTACCATATTTGATTTCTGACGGTTAACGGGTACTTCAACCACTAAGGCTATAGAACATTAAAAAAGTACTCCCAGACATCCTTGAAATAGTAATGAGCAATGAATAATGAGAAGAGTTACTTAACCTACTCACTTTTAGTCCCGAACCTTCAAGTCGTGGAAGCTTAATCACTGCTGCATCTGCATTCTTAGTTTAACATAGATCCTGCCAGCGCTTCTCAACCTGGATGTTTTCTTAGTTCAATATAGATTCTACTAGCAGTTCTCAAGCCCGATATTGTCATAGTTTAATATAAATCCTCTCAGCGGTTCTAAACCCCGATGTTCTCTTAGTTCAATGTAAATTCTACCAGCGGCCCTAAACCCCGATGATCTCTTAGTTCAGTGTATTTTCTACCAGTGGTTGTCAACCCGGATGTTTCTTCTTAGTTCCACATAGACTCTATCAGCGGTTCTGAACCCAGATGTTCTCTGAGTTCAATATAGATTCTACCAGCAGTTCTCAAGCCTGATATTGTCTTAGTTCAATATAGATTCTATCAGCGGTTTTAAGCCCTGATGTTCTCTTTGTTTAATGTAAATTCTACCAGTGATGTTTTCTTAGTTTCACTTAGGCTCTATCAGCAGTTCTGAACCCAGATGTTCTCTTAGATCAGTATAGATTCTACCAGCAGTTCTCTAGCCGGATATTCTCTAGTTCAACATAGATCCTACCAGCGGCCCTAAACCCCGATGACCTCTTAGTTCAGTGTAGATTCTACCAGCGGTTTTCAAGCCGGATGTGCTTTCAGTTCAACATAGCTTCTACCAGCAGTTCTCAAGCCAGATATTCTCTTAGTTCAACATAGATCCTACCAGCGGTTCTAAACCTCGACGTTCTCTTAGTTCAATATAGATTCTACCAGCGGTTCTCAAGCCGGATGTGCTTTTAGTTCAACATAAATTCTACCAGGGGTTCTCAAGCCGGATGTGCTTTTAGTTCAACGTAGCTTCTACCACTGGTTCTCAAGCTGGATATTCTCTTAGTTCAACATAGATCCTACCAACGGTTCTAAACCCCGATGTTCTCTTAGTTCAATATACATTCTACCAGCAGTTCTCAAGCCGAATATTCTCTTAGTTCAACATAGATCCTACCAACAGTTCTAAGCCCCGATGTTCTCATAGTTCAGTATAGAATTCTACCAGCGGTTCTCAAGCCGGATGTACTTTTAGTTTAACATAGATTCTACTGGTGGTTCTCAAGCCGGATGTTCTCTTAGTTCAGTATAGATTCTACCAGCAGTTCTTAATAATAAAAATACGAACCAAAAACTGTGTAAAAATATAGATAGAATACCATAGTATAATATAGGAGGTAAATTATTTCCCATTTTATTTGTAAAAATTTTGTTTCAACAAATATGGTTACTGTGTAAGGAGGCGTTACCCACTTGGTGTTTAGCACACTGTAATTCGTGTCGTGTGAATAGTGAGGTAAAATTTCCCTAATATTTTTATATACATTTTAGAAGGATATCATCTCTTTTGCCTTGTATCGCGTCGTCGTAGGGTTAATTGAAGTTGACGTTTCGCTAACCGTTGCAGGTTAGTTTATATACATTTGTTTGCAGTTTTCACAAAAGTGCCATTGATGTGGAATCGAACCCGTGTAGCTTCATAACTTGAATCCTTGATCATTTCTGAACAAACGATCATGCCTTCCCATCTAGTACTGTTGAATTGTAAACCAGCATTCAAATGTCGTTGAAGGTGTGATTGGGAATTGAACCTAATTGAATTTAATAGAATAACTATATACAGTCCAATTCGATTATAACGAAACCTTTGGCACACCAAATTGTACTTAATATCCCCATTCATTGTAGGATGTGGGCAACTTAACCATTATCTACTATAAAATTAGTATTTTAGATCTTTTTTTAATGGGGATCATTGTTTTGATGCTTTAAACTTAAATCCCAGAGGTGAAGTCTGAAAATACTTTAAAATTGCACATATTGGGTCACGAATTTAAGGATTATTGAAATCCTTTCATGGCTAACAAAACTTGTTCGTTATTTGATTTTCAGTTCAAACTTGAAGGTGTATATTTTCTGAGCTGTATATGCTAAAAATATATATTAAGGTTTGCTGGTGGTCTGGGAAGAGCAGGAAATACAATACAGTATACAAAGCAAATCCAAACATTTATTTAGTAAACGTTCGGTATATCCAGGATCATGTTCGTGTTAAGTGATTTGGATTGCTTTGCAGGCTGGTGGTTATTATACTCTAGAAAGATCTCTGGGGATCGAACCTCATACATATTGCTTTAAAATTTAGATACAAACACAGTCATATTTTAAATTTTGCGATGCCGCTATAAAATTGTTTAAATAAACTTCAGACTTATAAGACCTCTTCGTAAAAATATAAAATATTCCGTTGTATTATATTGATATTTATTTGTAGTGCTGAAACCCGGACAAGTATATCGCATTTCAAATTAATAAAGTAGCTACAATAAATGTCGTTTGGGATACCACTAACTGTAACCACGAAATCTCTGATATGGTCTATAAAAGCAACAATTTATTTAAATTGGTGACCCACATTCGGGACGACTGCGCCAAAACAATAACAATAAAGGCAGTACCCACGTGGAATATCCTTAACAGAAAACTTCACGGAACACAGAAGAGTAGGCCAAATGGCGTGAACGTGTGGGGAGTCCCAATATGGCAGAACCCGAAACAAAATGAAGACGTAAATTCTGGTTTTATTTTGATAAGGTAGGCGAAAAGTACACTTATCTAACGGGTGGTCTGCTTAAAATTCGAGGGTTAAATTTCTCCCACAAGCTCGATTTAAATAACGACGTGCTAACTATCAAATCTAAATTATTGTTAACGGGTAGGTGTTTACTTTTGCGCCTGATTTTATATTTAATGGCTTCACAAATAATAAAACTTAACTTTCTAGTTTCTAATCCCGCAGAGATAATGTACAACCCATTATATGAAATTATTTCTAAGGATCTAATTCTAAAAATCAAACCAATCTAAACCCACGCCGCTCAATGGAAAGTTTTACGTCATTAATTTTAACACGTTCGAGCTGGAGCGATCTCCTTTCCCGCAACTTTTCTCGTTAGATTTTGCGCCTCCAACTGTGCATAAATCCACCGCTTAAACAAATTTCCGTTCTAAATAAATTAACAAATGGCGGGAAACCTTGAACTACGGCTGCGCCTTGAATAAAGCATAAAAGTTGATAAATTTGGGTCATTAGATCACACCAGAAAATGGACCCAAGGAACGCATTTAATTGGGCATATTATTAAATTCGGATCCATTAAAGCTGAAAACCCACATCAATCGCTCTTTGAGAGATACGCAGGAACGTGGGATCATCAAGCAAGACATTAGCTGCTGATTGAAACTGAATGCGTGTAGGAAATCTGCACTGTGAAGGTCACTTGTAAACTGCTATTTATCTCATTTAACATGTAATTGCGGCAATTTTCCGAACGTTTATGTAATGCGTAACTAGCGAATCTAGAATACTGTTTGTGTTGGTGAAGAGGTTTTGCACAGTGAAGGACGCCGATTGTCCGTTTTGCGATTGACGAAATTGCCAAATTTCAATTCATGTCACACCCTGTATATGACGTAATTGCTTCATTGAAGGATGGCGCCTAGTTGGGATTTTGAATAGCCAGAGTTTTCCATTCTTGGTACGTTACATGTTACATAAATTACATTACATAAATTGGGTTTTATAAAAATAGCTAAATAGTTTTGCACTTATTTTGAATACTTTAAAATATAGAATATTATGTTAAAAAAAAAGATTATTATCATAAAAATAAAACCTGTATGTATTCCAATTTGAGATTTAGTGGAAAATGCAAG
>JABXWE010054265.1:0-18610 GCA_014611495.1 Limonius californicus
TCAAATATATTTGACAACTTTCATTATAATTAAACGTGCAAACAACTACGTTAAAATGTCAAGCAAAATTTGTTTCAAAGGATTAGAGTCTGCTAGATAGACTCAGCGGAAAGAGAACAGCCCTCGTATGTATACATCTGAATCAAAGTGATGCTTCTCGATGTTGTAAATGATTCAGATTTAGGATTAGGAACGTTTTAGTAATATTTAAATAAGAAAAAAATGAGTAATTGCTGATTTGAATAAAACGAATAATGGATGTTATATACAAGGTGTCTCTAAAAGGGCTGTGCGGAACGCTATCACATATTCCTGAAACCAAAATAGGATCATTTAACCGAAACCAAAATTATCTGAATACAGAAGTATATGGTTACGGAGTTACAATTTTGCAAAGTGAGGCTTGTCTGCATATAATTAATTGTGATAATAGTTGGACCAATGTTTTAAAATTTTGGGTGTGTACGTAACTCATCAATGTAGCAGGTTAAAGCCTAGTTTCGTTTTAATAAGTGCCCCAGAGGCGCCTCAAAATCAGGTACTGTTTTCCGCATTAGTTTATTTTTCTTATTTTTGACATAAAATAATCTTAATCGATATTCAAAAATACCCAAAACGAGGTACTCTTGTTAGAACTTGATAAACCCAACCTTTTTAGAGATAATTAAAATCTTATGTAAACTCGATATGCCACGATAATTTGGAAACTGTGTACTATGTGGATTAAATTCAGGATTCAGAACAACATGACAATTAAAAAAACTCCTATAAATATTTGTCTTCAAACGTTTAATTTACAAGGTACCTGTATTTAACAAATCAGGTGTCCAATTATTAATCATTAATTGATTGATGTACACTGGCCTACTAGTAAGTCAAGTAAATAGCTAATTGAGTTCAATGATGGTCATGGGATAGAAGTCCAAGTTTCACGCTAGGGATCTGAGATTCAATTGCCAGCACCGGTGCATTTGATTTTTAACAGCCCTTCTAGCCTAGGAAATAATAGAAGTGTTTACACTTCCCGTGGTTCACAGCCCACGTTAGGATGTAGGTTGCCTATGCCTGTGGCGTTTTAAATCCCCAATAGAGGAGAGAAGATCGTTTCTAATGAGATACAGGAACTAGAATAACTATTACTTAGGTATATTTACAATATAATATTGCACACAAATTTAAACTTACGACAGTTAAATGTCCAAAAACTATTCATTTTAGATTACAAACTGTTAACATAAATAATGAAAAAATGGGCATTTTAAATAGTAATTAATTTAATGTGTTTGTTTGTTACCGATTTACAGAAGCCAGATGATGATTTTTAGTTCATGCGTTCAGTTAATAAACATTTAAGATTAGTATGGTTTTTAATCTCAATTCTCTGTTTTAGGTGCGAGGATTCAGAAACACTTACTTATTGATACCAATGGAAATGGAGTATCCATCTTATTCAAAACGAGGAATGCAAATATCTAAGCGGCTTGTAGATGATGCTAGGGTATTTATTTTTTGTTTATTAATATTTAAAAATATTAAAATAATTAGTACAATATCTTTGTAAATAAACATGCTTCAGAAAATCTTTTTTTCTATGTAAAACAACATCATTTAGCAAAATAGAAATACTTTTTACTTTTACACCGTTCAAAGTAAAAATGAACTATCTGTAGGTGTTATGGGCAGAACCACAACAAATAAAATCGCGGCAGAAACGGGATTATCAGTTGCTTCCACAAGATTCTAATGTGCTTCCATCAAGAACAAAAAGAGTACAGGGCGATGAAGAAGTAATAAAAAGACCATTATCTCCAATATTTGATAACACGTTCAATGATGAATTGTGGACCCAGGAATGGTACATGGTAAGAACTGCTAATTACAATACAAAAATATAAAACTACAAGAACTTATTTTTAGCAAGACACCAGAACTCGCCCTGATTTACCCAAACTAGATTTAAACGTACTGCCTGTTTACAGGGCGGGAGTAACAGGAAAAGGAATTAGAATTAGTATTCTTGATGATGGTATTGAATATACTCACGAAGATCTTAAAGTCAATTATGTATGATGAATCATAGAATTTTCTTATATGCTGAACTAGTCAGTGATTACTTTTAGGATCCAACAATAAGTTGGGACTGTAACGAGGACGATAACGATCCATTTCCACGATACGATCCCACCCATCAGAATAGTCACGGGACAAGATGTGCAGGCGAAGTGGCAATGATTGCTAATAATGGAAAATGTGGAGTTGGAATAGCATTCAATGCAAAAGTCGGGGGTAAAACAATTTATATAATTTAGTAATAATTAAAGTTTGTTTATGTTAATTATTTTTGTTTGATTGATTGTTACCTTAATACTTCACTATGCAGAAAACATTGCACGGTGTAGAAAAACACATTGCTGTCATCATCGGAAAGTGTACGATTTTTCTTTATCGCGGAAGTGTTTGCTGTTTTGTATTATACAGTATGATCAAGCAAACTTTCGATAAAGTTTGACTGTAGAAGATAAAACGCGTATTTTTACTTAAGCCATGCAGTTTATAGTATTCATTAAATTATACAGTAGTTATCAAAGTATAGTCAGTTCAACTGTTACAACTATTTTTTAGCTATAGAATATTTACGTCTGTATATTTATAAATTGGAACCATCTTGAGGAGACCTATGTTCAACAATGGGCTAGAGAGGCTGGTTGATGATGATATTTATAATGCGCGGAGGGACTACGATCTTCTATAGACATCGTAGTTTATATTTAATATACGGTGACGTGCAGATTGCCTTAAGGGCGTCTAGTTATCACTACTCAGAATGTTTGATTAATACCTAAAAAATAACAGTACTTAATCAAAATTAAAAGTTCTGTAGCACAAACATGGATTTAAGGAAATGCTTTTGAACGTACTATAAGGTTTTGTCACGTTAAAACAACACATAATAAACTAACTATTGTTAAAAGGTCTGCATGCCTATTTTAGAGTTTTTGTTTTAAATTTGGAATAACAATATTCAATCTAAATAAAGAAGTAATTTTAACTTGTAAGAAGCATTAGGTTTACTATACTGCTTTCCCCACACTGAAAACGAAAAAGATATATTCGAAAGTATTAACAAATTCCAAAGTTGGGTTAAAATGTTCAGCTGTGAGAGGTTAACAAAGTTAAGGGCGAAAAGTGTTTTGTATCCTCGCTTAATTGTATTCCAACATAATTTTAGGGTATAATCTGTTATAACTTGCGCTTGTTGTGTGGCAAAAGTATGTTTTAATCTAAAAATTTATGATAGGTGGAATGTATATTATATATCCAACTAATGTTGTATTAAATCTTTTATTTAGATTGAATACTGTTATTTTTTGGGTATATAGCAAACACTTCAATGTAGTGATAGTGCAACTTTATTTATTAAACGTTTAGAAAGAGCTTGCATAAAATCCATCCAGGTTTGTCAAGCAATTTAAACGCCTACTTCTATTAGCTGCAAAATAATTTAAAACTTATGATATGATCGTAATCCCTGCAGATATTAAATTCTGCATTCAGAATGATCTGAATATTTTGTGACTTGCAATAAAAAAAACTGTAGCAACTAAGCTTTATTTTAGTAACTATTAATAAACGTACTAAATGTTATAAGCTGTATAGTTTACGTAAGGGCACGGGTTTAACTTGTCACAGCTAACCCTTATCACAAACTTTGTTGATCGTACTTTATTAAATAAGCACTTTTTGAGTAGTGTTGCATAATATTATAAAAGGAAATTGGCATATAATCTTAAAAGTATACGAAGGTTTGATTTTGTTCTTATAATAATTGGTTTATTAGAATAATGTCAAATTAGTTAAAAAAGCTAAATAACAAGTAAGGTAATTGCATATTTCTCGATGTCTACAGCTATAAATTAAACTTGAGGAAGATTGATAATTAATAAATTGTTACTAATTTGATATTAATGGTAGTACACTGAAATAATAGTGTTAAGACATGATCCTTTTCGCGATGGCGTATTCTATTTCGCTTGGTACAAAGCAACACTTTCAATATAAATTTTATTTGAAATCGAAGCTAAGTTGGATTTGACAGCCATCATCTTTTATTACATGTAAAACTAAAGGGACAAAAATTATAAATTCATCACAGCAAAACGAATCTAGCCAAAATTTATTTATAGAACACTAAGTTTGGAGTTGTAAACAACAAACCTATTTGTTTTCAAAGTCACGATTTCCTTTAATTACAGTAGAAAATGTCAGCAGTCTAGATCCTAGATTAAATGAAAGTCTAATCTAAAGCTTAACGTGCGTCCACTCTTAGTGAATTACTAAACTTGTAATTTCGAAAACAGGAGTCAAGCTGCTAGACGGGCTAGTTAACGATAGAATAGAAGGAACCGCTTTGGGATTTGGTCATGATCTCGTGGACATTTATAGTGCTTCCTGGGGGCCAAATGATGATGGAAAAACCGTTGATGGACCTGGCCGTTTGGCAAACGAAGCTCTTGTACGTGGAATAACCGAGGTATTATTTACATTATAAAGTTTTGTTGCTTTAACCTCCAGGCATCTGAAAGCAGTTAATATCTCATAGAGTAACATTTACTTTAGGAAGAAAGTACTACAGTGTTATTTACTTTCAGGATATGCGGAATATTCCGCGAAATTTTCTCTACGAACTATCGTAATCTATAAGCTAAATTCGAACCGCCTGGATCTCCAATTTACTAGGGATTTATTTCGTTTATTAGTATATTGGAGGAATTAGGCGGATGCCATTTGCTTTAAACTTGTTGATGTTAAAAGTTATTTGTGATAAGGCACCAAAGAAAATTAAAGTTTACATAGTATTTATACTTTCTAAAGAGTGGATACTGATATAATTATTATGGTGTTTGACATCTTATGCGAGAAGATTATGGCAAAACAGCCACCGTAACTATTTATCCCTTAAAAATGCCCACCAATTGTACTCTCTACAGAATCACTCATACAAATGTTTTATCTCTTAAAATGTACTTTTCATAGCACGAACAGTGAAGCCCTGTGTAAATATTATTTGTATTTTTAAAAGTGTTATTTGTTGTATGCTATTCAGGAGACTTATGCGTTTTTTGTTGTGATGTTACAATACAAGTAGTCTAAAAGACTAATCAGCAATTTTTATCTAACTTAAATTAACTAAATGGTTATGTTAAGAATTCACCTACCGGTGTTCTCTCAGTTCTATTTTGCAACACTTTATTCGTGTGTTACCACTTCACTTTTGCGCTGCTTTTTTCACGTCTCTTCACACTAGCTCAAACGGTTTGGTCCTCTTGAGCTTTCTCACTAGATCTGTAGGTGGTCATGAAGCCTGGTCTTGTGCTTCTGGGAAAGGTTTTTAATTTCTTCTCTCGCGGCTCTTATCCCTAGATCCCTACACATATCACTGTTTCTAGAGTACTAGGGCGCATCTGCGACACTCTTCAGTATTTTGTTCTGGTAATTTTCAATTTGGTTAATGTTAGCTTTACTGGAGTAGCTCCAAAGTTCATTATTGCTTCTTTAAAGCAGTAGCTTTATTACTATTTCCTTCAAGTTTTATTAATCTCTCAGAGATTGATTTTAGCATTTTTTCTTCCTGCCCGAACTTTTTTTCCTGTTGTTCAACTTTTGACATTAGGCTTTGTAGTAGCTAGTTTGTCAAAAATTCTGTTTTCTGTGAAATTTCCTCCTTTTCTCTAGTATTTGGTAGTGCTGGGCCGTTCTTCCTCGCAAGGCAATGGCAAACCAGAGAGGTATTCTGCCTAGTAAATCTTCTCAGGAGTAGAAGTGTTTACACTTCCCGTGGTTCGGAGCCCACGTTAAGCTGTAGGTCCTCTATGTCTGTGGTACTTTAAACGCGCAACACAGACATAGGAGAGAAGATCGCTACGTCTTGTAAGAGATAAAGCACTCGAAGAAGAAGTGCTGGGAATGGCTCTTGTGTCCCATCTACACAGTGTTCTATTTTCTATCTTCCTTTGTTTTGTGTTGTTTTGGTTAGTTCTGGTTGCTTCGTTTCTTATATTTTAAATCCTTTTGGCTACTTCGCATTCTCTGTAGCTGGCTGGATAGGATTCGCCCCAGTTGGCACATTTTGATTTCCTTTGTGCTGTGTTTTCCAGCACATTTCACGCATCTGGATTCTCTGTTGTAGAATCTTTGGGTGAGCCCATACCTAGTATCCCTTTTATTTCGTATATTCTTTAATGTCTTATCGTTTCTTAAGCTTAGCATAAACAGCGGGAGGGGTTTCTTATATTTTCTCTGCAAAATATTAACGGCTTCTATTATTTTATATCTTTGGCGATATAAATCTTCCAAAAAAGCTTTTTTTTTCATTTAGTAAGTTTGCTAGTCGTTTATATTTCTCTGCAGACTTATATGTTAATTTTTACTTGTTCGTTGTTCATCATAACTGCTTGAAATAAACATTTCCGTCTTTAGTTCGCGTTGTAATGCGTCATAGTTTTTAATTTGGCGCAAAACAGTTGGCGGCGGTTTCGGAATTTTTACTGGACATTCTTTTTGTGGCTGTTTCGCTTCTTGCTGTTATTGTGGTGACGTTTCCGGCGATGTACTCATTTTCCTTTTTTTGTTCTTTTTCTTTCCTTTTGTCACCCATTCCGTTTCTCTGACGAGTTCTTCTTCGTCCGTGTAATATTCTTTTTCTCGTTGTTGGGGTTGTTGCTTGAATTTGTGCTAGTTGCTACTGTAATAGGAAAACATTTTGTTGCCATTCAATTCTTGCATTTTTTTCTTCTTGCCATGCAGTATGTAAGGTAATTTCGTTCGGGGTTTCTATTTTAATTTTAATTTTTCCTTGCTTGTCTGCCATTGCATCAGTGGCATCGGAGGTTGTTGATATTATAATCTTCGACACCTAACACCTGGTATGTAGGTTTTCGCTGCGTCAGCATCCTAGCATCGGGCGATGACCCACTAACGCTCGCTTTTCCCTAGTATTGCACTTTATCGGAGTACGGTCAAACACGCCTTTACTCTTCGAAACTCAAACAACTACTTTTATTTTTAAAAGTGTTATTTGTCGTATACTATTCAGGAGACTTACACTAAAATCCATTTCACGGTCGCTTCAAACCTTAAAGTAAATAAACAATTAAATGTAAAAAATAGTCTTCCCGCGTTTGATTACAGTAATAATAATGAAGAGAGGAATCACATTATGAGCTATCATTCTTCTATTAAAGTTCTACTAAAAGAACCATTAGAAAATAGAGGAACGCAAAAACAAAAATATATTGCGCGTTATAATATAAAAAAGGATTAATCTCTATGTGTCCACACAGCTTATGTTATTTTTTAAAAGAAATTATAAAACAAATAGTAGGGCGTAGCCCACGTATTCTGCTGGGTAATAGTAATATAAATACACTCATAGAGTTTTTGGGTATAATATCGTGGTTGTCTGGAAATGCATTTATGCATTAGCGGAAGACACAAAACAATGCTAAATAAATATTAATAGAAACAATGATTCGTATTCTCTATTCATGACATATTTATTGAAATAAGTTTACCGATCTAATTTACTCATAAATTAAAAAAAAATGCAGCTTCACTCACACATTATGTTGTATACAGTACATATAATAATATTAATTCAGTTCTTATATAACCATATAAGTAGGTATAGAGAGGCTGTAAAGAAATAGTGTAACAAACTTGAACAGCTGAACGTATTCGTCAAAATAAGAAAAAAGTACCTATAAACAGTATCGAAAATGCGTTTTAAGGGAGCTACAGCCCTTAAAAGGTAAATAGAACATGTGGTTTCGTTTCACCATAGTTACTACGAAAATGAAATTGCAAAGAAAATTTGCACAGCTATGTTGAATCTTATGTAGAATTAGATGGTATTAGAATGAAATTGCTATACAACTCCTGAAAGGTAGCTCAGGCGGGTGGGGGTGGATTTTCACAAAAATGTTTCAAATTGATACAACTAACCGTTTACAGATATTAAAAAGTGAAATGTTTGAATTCACTTCTCAAGGAAAAAATAATTTTATTACAAAAGTTTATTTTTATTTAATAAATATGGCGTTAGAAGAGCATTTCGGTTAAAAATTAGTACAAACACGATATTTTCAAAGTGCAATGTAATGGTGTTAGAATAAAATCACGCACGATTTACAGTGGCACTTCGAAGATTTGAGCAAATTTTTTTGTACCGTTGAAGTGGGATTTATGAAAAACAGGCTAATAAATTTACATAACACCCATCAATTAGGCGATGAAAACCCTCACGCAGTAATGGAAAGTAGACATGAATCAATCGATTTTCTGTTAATACGTGGGACAGACTTATTAGACTAAATCGAGAAACAATTTTTAGTATTCTAACTCTTTGAAAATTCTGGATCGATATTAACTGTAGGTTAAATGGTAAACGGTATTTAAATTTTACTTTTCCTGCACAGACATATAATGTATTTTATGCACGATAGTGCTCCTTCTCACTTTGCCAGAGAAGTTAGGCAACATTTAAGTAATATTCTTGAGAGACGTTGAGTGGCACAAGGAGGACTCAAGATTGCCAGATCTCATTCCCCTAGATTTTCACTTGTGGGATCATCTGAAATGTATGGTTTATTTTGAGCCAACTGATATCGAACAACAATTCGGGAGCGAATTGTACAATATTGTAATCGGATAAGAAATATTTCAGGAAAATGGATAGATTTACAAATTAGAAACTTTAGTTTATTAACCTAAAGGTACTCAATTCTTCCATTGAAAATAAATAAATTATTATGAAAACCGCCTTCCACTCCCACCAACATTAAGACTTATGTGTCATATAGCTATTTCATTCTAACATCATACAATTCTATGCAATATTTAACATAAGTGGAGAAAGTTTCATCAAAATTGAATTTTCGTAGTAGCTGTGGTGAAATGAAAATCACATTTTGTATTTATCCTTGAAAGGCCCGTAGCTCCGTTACAACGCATTTTCGAGGATATACTCCTATTTATAGGAAATTTTGGTACCAACCGTAGAAGTTTGTTATACTATTTTTTTACACTATGCAAATGCACATAAAAATTACAAAGAAAACATTTAGTTTTCGTTATAACAAATTTATTCCGGATTGGAATATAGTTGCTTTATCTCAATCAGTACATTTACATTTGATATCAATAGTAACAGAAATGAAGTCAAGAGAAGTTGATAATCGTAATAATAATGAAGTTCCTATAGTTTTAACTTAATAAGGCGAATCAATTTTACTTAATCTGACAAATGCTAAATGATTTACTTAACGGCAAACCCTTGTAACTATGACTGTTACTGTTATTGTTAATAAAGAAATTTTCGAGTTGCCTAAAAAAAGAAGTAAAATAGATGACAGAAGCAAGCCAGATGTTGGATTTTTATGTTACTGCAAAGAGAACGAGAATAATTTATATCTACTATACATAATGTTGCAGGGGAGCATATGTCTCACTAACGAAATAAGGATTTCCTTACAATTACATAGTTATTGACAACTTTTCCAGGCTTATCAACTGTGATTATTTGAATTAAGCTGTAAGTAAATTAGTTGAGCATTTGCGAAGCTGATGTAAAACTTTAACTAATACTCTCATTGGTTGTAGTTTCTATACCTTTAATGGTATTATAATTACTAGAGCTTCAATTATATACGAAACGTATTATTGATGCGACATCAAAATGCTTTTAGGTTTTATGCTAATTAGATCTGATTGAAATCAATCTTTATTTATATTATATTTTGCACATTTCGTGTTTGGTCATAGCGCATTCAGCGGGCTACTGGTGTCATTTTTGAATATATAATTTATAGAATTGTTAATCTTCTGAAAAACGGTATTCGGTCGGAAGTGTTTCAAAATATAAGATATAAGGTTATAAAATATTTTCTGATTATGAACTTTATATGGACTTCTGCAATTCCACGGTATTTCGAAGGATTGGGATTAAAATTGCTTACGACTATTGGCAAAGTCAACTTCTTAAGTCTTTTAGATAGCTTACACAGCGTTTCTTCATATACAGCTAACACCAGTTTGCAAGCCATAGGTATACATTCCCATAAAACGGAAATTTAGAGAAAAATGTTGGAAGACATTTATTTGGAATTAAAACAATGTTAGAAAAACATTTATGTTATAAATAGATTAAAACATAAATGTTTTGATTAAACGGTAATTATGAATTCAGACTGCTTTCATTAAATTCAAGAATTAATTTTAGTTTTTTAAGCGCTTATGGTTATCATAAGATCCAAAAATATTCTAAGTGAAGGCGAATTGCTAACTCAAGTAGTATTATTGATTAAATCACCTTATTGAAAATACAATAGTTTAAAATGTATAAAGTACATGTAAAAATTTTAATAATTTAAAAAATTGAAAATAGAATACACAGTAAAATGAAATGAGTCATATTTATATATTTTTACATATTTTTATGCTGCTAACTCAAGTCTAATAATGACTGTATACAGTGTATACAGTGTACAAGTACGAGAGTGGTCCATCATTTATTGTTCGTGATATAGAAGCAAATGACTTAGACATTTGAAACAAGTTTATTTCTCAACATCTCCTTAAATGTCCAGATATTTATTAAAAGAAAGATGTAGAGCTTAAATACATGTACTGTACTGTATCCTGTACTGAAAACCACTCATTCACAGCAGCCATCACCTCTTTATCATCCTAAAAATGAGTTCCCCAAAGATGAAAGTCGCTGGGAGCTAGATCTGGCGAATGTGAGGGTTGGTCTAAAATTTAAAATTCAGTATTGTGGATAGTAGGTATAGAAACATAGCGCTTGTGAGCGGGAGCTTTGTCTTGGTGGAACAGAACGTCATGCTTCAATTTTCCACGCCTTTTTTGCTTTATATCCTCACGAACTTTAGCAATGAGTTTTGCGCAATAGTCTCCCGTTATTATGTAGTAAATAATCAACAACAAATTAAACTCAAAATAATCAACTCCCTCAGAATCCCAAACACTGTTGCCATTATTTTTCCGGCCGATGAAGTCACATGGAACTGTCGTGGGGGCGAGGAATCACCATGCCGCCATTCCATACTCTGCCGTTTTGACTATGGATCAAAGTGATGCACCCAGGTTTCAACTACAATTACAAATCTCTTCAAAAATCTATCCACATCCGTGTCCATTAATCTCAAATTGCTGACAGCAGTGAGAAATTTTTTTTAGACCTTATTCCTCGTTTAAGTTTTTCTCAACGCTTCCAACGGAACAGCCACATGTCTCAGCAATATATTTGACTGCAATTCTCCGATTACTCAGTACCATATCATCGACCAAATCAGTATTTTCTTAAGCGACAGCAGTTTTCGGCGGTACGGCACCTGGTGCATGTTGACACGACTTCCTTCCTAATTTGAAATCCCGGCACCATGTAGATTCACTCAGCATTCCGGACATGTCATTATAAAATTCCCGCGGTGATAAACCTTTCTTAAAATGGTATTTTACCACAACCTTTGTCTTGAACGTTTCCAATTCTATAAAATCACCAGCACACAATAATATTAAACGTATAACTTTTATAAATATGAAGATGGTCACCTGTAACTTGGCATATATTAATTTCAATACCTGACGTTTTTAGGAAAAAAATTATTCATTTGTCGGCCAATGCCTTCTATGTTGGGGACAATGATTGATGAACCATCCTCGTATGTTTTTGATATCATGTTTTAATATAATACTGTCTATCTATTTTCCGGAAGGAACCGGAAGTAAAATAACGTTCTTTTTGAGTGGGTAAGATCTACGTTGCGATTTTCTAAGCATTGCTATGCACTGCAGCCATTATGGTCTTATTGTACACCCTCACTATGAATTTTGCTATCTAAGTTACTTCCAACCTTTGTAGTGATTTTTAAAGTGTCACACAATCCAGTGATATGGTACCTACAAGAGGGTATTGTTAAGTACTCAGCCTACCATATAAAACGCCACAATATTTCAAAACAAAATTTTATTGATTCAACATGATCTCCTTTAAGACTTATACATTTAGCAGAACGTTAGTTCTACGAAAGTAATTCTAAGCCAATTAAAAAAAAACTTTGCGGTGGTCTGCAAACCACTCCTTAACGGCACATATTGTTTCGTCATTTGTCGAAAATTTTTTACCTTTCAAATATTTTTTGAGTTTTGGGAACAAATAATAGTCTAACGGTGCTAAATCCGGAGAATAGGGAGGGTGGTCAGCCAATTCAAAACCAATGTTATCAATTTTTTGCAGTGTAATCAACGACTTGTGAGCAGGAGCGTTGTCTTGCAAAAAGAGCGTACCTCTGGCAAGTTTTCCATGGCGTTTTTCCACAATTTTCTTACGTAATTTAGTTAGCAACTCAGTATAATATGTTCCCGTGATAGTTCTACTCCGTTCCAAATAATCTATCAGAATTATCCCATCTTTGTCCCAGAAAACTGAAGCAAGAATCTTGCCAGCCGATTTTTGAACACGAAATTTTTTGGGTCGTGGAGAACCAACATGCTTCCATTGTTTGGATTGCTCTTTAGTCTCTGGGCCATAGTGATGGATCCATGTTTCGTTCATAGTAACAAGCCGATTCAAAAAGTTTGAGGAATCTTCTGCAAAACGGCGGTAGATGTCCTTTGACGTTGTCAATCGAACGCGCTTCTGATCAACGTTCAAGCATCTTGGAATCCATTTGGCCGAAAGCTTTCTCATATCCAAGTTGTGATGAATGACGTAACATACACGTTCATAAGAAATGTGCAATGCTTCTGCAATATTATTAATCCCAATACGTCGATTTTCTAAAATCATGTCATGAACAGAATCAATGTTTTCCGAAGTGGTCACAAAAATTGGTCTTCCAGGGCATTGCTCATCTTTCACATCTGGTATTCTTCTTTTATATTCCGCAACCCAGTTTTTAATAGTGGCATATGAAGGACACTGATCACCTAAGGTTTCTACCATATCAACAAAAATTTCTTTGACCGATAACCCTTTTCAAAATACTTAAAAACTGACCGAAACTCGATTTTTTCAAATTCAATCTTTTTCTCAGACATGCTGTTTTCAAAAATTCACAATTTGATCACCGTTCAACTTACGGATGTCAAACTTTGACAACTTATTTACAAAACATCATAGTTGTAACCTCAGCAACCATATTCACTTTTCTTTACTAGAAAATTTCCAGGCTAACTAGATATCAAAACCCTCTCGTTCAACTTTACTTCTTATCCAACAGAACACCCACTTTTCCTGACAGAAAAATGTCACAGACCTCAGCCGGATTCGGACACCCGTCACTTGGTTCTATAAGTAAGCGTGCTAACTAGATTAGCCAGGTCGGCAAAAATTATGTCTTTGTGGGGTATTAAAAAGTAAAGATTCAGAACACTTAGGATTCAAGTTTCAAGTCAATAACCAAATGAAGTGCCTCATAAAACTTACAAAGCACATTATTTACATATATCCAATATAATATTGCATTATTTTTTATGATTTCTGAAATCACATAAGAGTACATTATGTTTACCTTCAGGAAACAGTGCGTTACATTAATCTCAAATTTGGCAAATTCAGTTGACATTCCCTTGTTCTTTTTCATATTTCTACTTATTTTCCTAATTAAAGATTCTTGTGATTTATTGTTTGAACATAATTTAATGTAAATCTCAATTAAGCTTTTAAATATTTTAACATGTTAAAACAGGGACGTGGAGGCAAAGGTTCGATTTACATATGGGCTTCCGGAAATGGCGGAGATCGTGGGGACAACTGTAATTGTGATGGATATTTAGCAAGTCCCTACACGATATCTATAGGAAGTGCATCGCAAAGAGGGGAGTTTCCTTGGTATGGTGAAGCGTGTGCTTCCACCTTGGCTGTTACGTATTCGTCAGGAGCTTATCAAGACCAAATGATCGTAATTTATTTATATTCAGTTGTGCATATAATGTTCTCATAATTTAATTACAGGCGACTACTGATTTGCATAATCAATGCACTATTAAGCACACCGGAACTTCCGCGTCTGCCCCTTTAGCGGCAGGAATTATCGCTCTAGCACTAGAAGCAAAGTATGTGAAAAAATAATATAACAATTTGCAAGATATGTTTGTTAAGAATCCACGTGATTGCTAATTAAAAATCCTTTCCGCTTCTTTTTTAGTCCTAGTTTAACATGGAGAGATGTGCAACATTTAATAGTTTGGAGTTCCGAAGTCGCGCCCGTTGCGGATAATCCGGGGTGGCAGAAAAACGCTGCTGGTTTATGGTATAATACCCGCTTCGGATTTGGTTTAATGAATGCCTTCGGCCTTGTTAGTGCGACTGTTAATTGGACTACTGTTCCAGCAAAATCTGTTTGTACTGTACAGGCTTATCCCTTGTAAGTAGAGGTTTCATTATAGGAATTTCATTTGCATATCCATAACCGTGTATCGCGGAAAACGTGACCAATCCCTAAATCTGTAATATGCTAATATCACCTTTTTTTACCGATTTAGGATTAACAATACGTTTTCTCATGAAAACCCATTAGTTGTCACATTTGAAACTTCTGGTTGTAAAGGAACTGATCAAGAAGTTCGGTATTTGGAACATGTCGAAGTGCGAACAACTATACACTATACAGTTAGAGGTGTTTTAGAAATGTATTTAACCTCCCCAGCAGGTATATTTAAAAAAAAGTAAGTATTGCGTTACTTACTGAATTATTGTGTTCTAAGGTACGAAAGCTCAAATTCTGAATCCAAGAAAATTTGATGATTCGCAAAATGGTTTTCATAATTGGACATTTATGTCTGTAATTACTTGGGGCGAGCTTGCAGAGGGAACATGGTCTGTCACTGTGGCTGATAATGTGAGTTTATTACAAATATATTGAAAAAAATTCTAATTATATAAACTACTGATTACTATTAAAGGTTGGGCCTGCAAGTAATAAGGGTTATGTAGAAGACATATCGATAAATCTTCATGGAACGACAAGTCTTCCTAACCATATGAGGGATGGAGCAAAAACCTACAATCATGATTATAACCGAATTCATAACAGAGTTGGCGAGGCAGAACTTACTAGATATAAAGAAGAGAATTATATTGATGAACTGTTGGCTGATGTAAAAAATATTGTTGATTATTACAATTACTATGATTAAGTTGATGTATAGCTTTGTGAATATATGTTTTGAGCTTTGTTGTTTATTTTAACTAAATGTGACGTGTTGGGTTGTCATTATAAACCATTTTTTAAGTGAACTCTTATTCAGTTTCTTAAGTATTATACGAATTATCTTAATATTTGTAGTACATCGTTAGATTATAATTGTGATCTTTGTACATAAATATATCGATCGCAGTGCTATTTCTAAAGTTACGTTCCGTATACCTTTCAGCCGTATACTTTTCCTGTAAGTCTACAAAGTCTAAAGAGAATCGGTTCATTATTTAGTAAATTAAGAATAATAAATAAGTCATGCTTACATTAGATTGCTTATGCGTTATGATAGAATTCGACTCCATTTGTTTGTCGTAATTACTGTTCTAAACATTTCAATTAGGTACCTTGTTGTATTTTTTGACATTCCGCGACAATCGTCGACTAGTTAAAATTGGTTATAGCGAAAAAATATCTGCTTTAAAATTAGGAAAAGTACTATATTGATGATAGCATAATTTAGCATACGAGGTTTGGCAATTTAATTGCCGCATTGACACCGAAGTCGCTTGAAATTAAACCAAACCAGAATATCGTATTTCCCAGTTTTATAAATAGAGGGCGGTTAAGTGAACATCGGCGCTTCGACACGACAATGAAAGAAAATATCGCACATAAAGACGATATTCTAGCACGAATCGATCGAGCAAGACTAGTATTTATTAATTTGAATGATCGACCAGCTGTTAGTCTCTGCGCAGAACTCTAGAGCGTACATCGGGTTTCTGTCAGTCGTCATGGAGCAACGAATACATATTAAATTTTGCTGTAAATTAAGAAAATCTCAACAGAAACGTAAGAAAGCTTGAGAACTGTGTAAGTGATAGCACTATAAATCTTACTAATGTGTGTATGTGAATGACTTAAACATTTCAAAGATCGAAGTGTGGATGTTTAAGATGGCGCTAGAACCGGGTGTGCGTCGATTTCTAGAAACGCAGCTTCGGTCGCAAGAGTTCGTAAAGTTGTGGCAAAAGATTGCCGAACGATCTTCCAAATGATGGCAGATTAGTTGAACTTCAATAAGGATGAGTAAAAACTTCGTTCGGGGTTGTCACAACAATGCAATTTTTTTTATCTGCATTGGTGCTGGTCATGGGTGTTTTAGTACAATCCCGAGACGAAACGTCAGAGCATGCAGTGGATTGGAACATCATCACCAAGACTCAGATCCACATCATAATGCTGATTAAAGAAGGTTTAATTCATATGTAAATTATTTGTGCCTGATGGACAAACAGTAAGTCATGCATTCTACATTGAAGTGGCGAAAAGGCGGCGAATTTCTAGGAGGCGACCGTAATTTCACAAAAAAGGTAGTTGCTTCTTGTTGTATTATAATGCACCTGCCTATTCTGCACTGATTGTGAAGACATTGTTTATAAAACACTGGGTTGATGCGATCAATTATCCTCACGTTTTAGCAGATTTGGCATCAGCAGACTTTTGTCTGTTTCCTTAATCGGAAGTCGATTTCAGGATGTAAAAGATATTAAGAAAAGTATAACAACCGATTTGAAACCAGTTTCTTCGAACATTGGTCGACTGTTTTCAAACTTTAAAGCGTTGTAGTAAGTGTATTTAAGTAAATAGAGATTACTGTGAGTATATACCAAATATTTTTAAGAGCTGCTGAAATGGTGTATATTGATATTGTGACAGTCCGAGAACTATGTATTTAAACTTCGTATACAGAAAATAATAACATTTTTTCTATCATCTTTAGGGTTAGGGTAGAATATAAATGTCGGATAAGTTTATACATTTTTATTTGTGTAAAACAAAACAATATAATATTAAAATATATGATAGCAAGTATTATATTATTATTATACGTTAAAATTATAACACTTGACCATGGCCATTCACATTAATTTTAGACCAATTGATTAATTTCAGGAGTTAATACTTATTATTTAGGGAAGAGCACATAATAATAACAAGGCTGAAAACTTTTAACGGTTACAAACACATAAAATTGTTATAGGTATTTAAATGGCAATATAATCTAGTAGTTTGTTTGTTTGTCGATAATAATCATTTTATGAAAAATAATTTTCAGTATTTTTCTACACACATTTACTTCTGCCATTAGAGCTAAGTATAAATTGTTTTTCAGTATTGGATTAGTTATGAAATATCAAAGTTTAAAAGTTCAGCCAGTGAATTATGAATATTTGAAATAGAAACACACGAAATACTGTTAAAAATGCAAGTATTGAATTATCAGTGAACTCCACACCAATACGACATTAAAATTACAATATTGATCACTCTATTTGTGCTGTAAAATTACTGTTAAAAAATTATATATTATAGGGTATACACAAATATAAAAATAATTACTACTTAACATCCACGATATGTTCGCATCATAAGATTTATTTCGTGGCATCGCTGACGTTCACTAAGTTATGCTACAATTTGCACAGCTTTGCTTGTTTCCTTTCCTCCTTTCTTCGTTTTCCTGATCTAATTTTCTTCTCAGGGCATCTATAAGGGATCACGCAATTACAGAGCCTAACATGTTATTTTCAAATCAGCTCACCTGCGACAGATCTTTTATCTATTGCAGTCAAACTGTCGTAGAGTTCCCGAATTGGATTGGCGTCTGGAGCCAAACCGTGAACCCAAATCAGCATCATGCGAAAGCCATGCTCTTTGTAGCTTGATGGACCTGAAAGTTAGATTTAACTTTATTGCTCTGTAATATTTACAAGGTTATACAGTCTTGTTCGAAAAATTAAGGTGATTTAATATTCTGTTTGTTCACTTATCAAAATCTCATTAGACCGTCTTATTCATCTTAACATAAAACATAAAAGGCAATTCAAAATTAATAACGAGACTTTAAGTATCTAATAATTTAATGAGCAAATTTTGTTTATCTGTAGGAAGCAATTTTACCTTCACAAAAGACCGACAAGTCTCGCAGAACAAATCTGATTTTAGCGGTTGAAGTAAAAATAAACCTTTTTAATATTTAAAGTTGAAATATCAAAGTTAAAGGAGAACTTTCCAGAATTGTATTGATCTGAACTGAAACAGCTTAGATCAAAACATGGAGTCGGAAGTTACAGATGCGGTTTGGTAGGCGTTAAGAAGTTTAGATAAAAGAGAAATTTGAATTTTCCGTAAGTTTATAAATTCAAGCTGATTATTGTTAATAGAAATATATGTCAATTATTTGTATTAGGTATTTGGCAAGAACCTATAAAAGGGAGATTTAAGAGATCTATACTACCAGTTGTCAGTAAAATTACTAAAAATATAACTTTTTTGTATTTTCGGTGAAATATATCTGTTTATACTAGGGCTGTTCTCTTTCTGTTGAG